>BQNB010013687.1:54634-73848 GCA_026074375.1 Tanacetum coccineum
ATAATGACATGAACATGCTTTAATATTATGCTTATGAATATGATCTTGATAAATTCTATGTTTGATTATCCTTATACTTGTCATATGTTTTATTAATCATATATGGTGGAAATAGATCAAAAGGCTCTACCTTTATGTTTACATTTCACGTTGTTTGTCTATGACAATTCGATATTAGTTTTGTGAGAATTAACTAATAACATGTTTATCAAACCAGATATGAACACTTTTAATAATTAATCTCATGTCTAACAAACTTGATAAAGGGAATTTTATCATTATCGCCTTCATACATGAAGAGCTCTTTATGCGTTTTATATAATAAAGACTAAAGGCTGAAAGGATTCTTTCTTATGAAATAGTTAATTGTTTGAATGATTATCCGTCTATTCTTACTTTTATGCTTCAATTCATGTTTTAATTATTACTCGCATGTTTGTTTCCATTGTCCTTAGCCCAAATAAACAAAGCTTTTATAATCTTGAAAAACATTAAACCAATTATCTTTGAATTAAGTGACAAATTTAAAGATACATTTCTACAAAACCTACTGACTTTTCTGAGATACATCAATCTCATAGAACGAAGTGGGTCTTACCCTAAACTCTATACTATAAACGGCAGTTTATACTTTACCCGCGTGTTAGTTGGAAAATTAAATAAAATTAGTATTATAAATTTAAAGCTTTCATAACACATCAAGGAACAACGTAAATCCGGATTAAGGTCAAATAAATACTTTTGTTTGATGGTATGTTGAAAATATGATCATATTAGGTTTAGAAAGAAGTTTCGGTTTTGGCTAGAGGCGTTTGATAAAAGATTTAAATTGTCGTTTTGTTAAAAATAGGAGGATTCGTTTTTTACTCTTCTAAACCTAATTTGAAGTGTTCTTAAATGCTCAAATATCATATACATACTTTAATTGAAGTTTCCACATGTGTCGGGTAAGAGAAAAGCCGACAAAATAAAATCTATAAAAACGGAAACCGCAAGTGGCGCGCTGGCCACGTGCTGACGCGTGCCCAGTGCGCCAAATGTGAAAATCCGGTTTTACGGATTTTGGATATCATTTGTTATTTTACGTTTTGCGAACGTTTATTTATCATCGTTAAAACATAAAGGAGATCCTAGTCAATGTTGCACCAATAAGAAGTTAAAACATTACTCCACCGTTCCAAAATAAGTGTTATGTTTATACTTTCCGGAGTCTTGTTTCTTCAACTTTATAACTTGACATATTTTTGTTTGTGTTATAAAATACTTGATGCAAAATATATGAACGGATTGAGTTTTAAATATATTTGTATTTATATAATTTTCATCAAGTATCTTATAGCACAAACAAATATATTTAAGTCAAAGTTGAAAATACAAGACCTTAAAAAGTCATAATAAGACACTTATTTAAAAACAAAAGGAATATATAATTCAAAACGCACCCTTAAAGCATACGAAAAGTTACAAAACCGACCTTTTAACTTTTACCTATTTACGACTTTTTTATATAACAAATTTTATTTATCAAATATGGAATGCATATATATCGAGTCATTCGAAAAAAAAGTGTCACTCAAAAGATCGTCGAATTGCTAACAAAACGAGCCCAATATTGCAATGCTTCTGGGATGCGTACGATTTTATTAAAAATGTTGAAGTTTAATATATATTTTTAAGAAACTTATGGAAATAGTTCATGAGGTTATCGGTTCATTGCACGGTCAGTCCCAACAACTAGGGGTGCAAACAAGCCAAGCTTTTATCAAGCAACTCGAGCTCGAGCTTAAGCTTGACTCGATCAAGTCGAGCTTTTATCGAGCTCAAGCCCAAGACCGAGCCTTATAAAAAAGCTCAAAACATATAACGAGCCGAGCTCGAGCTTTTATCAGCCTTTTCAAGCCTTCAAGAACATATATATTATTATTATATATATTCATATAAACAACCTTAAGGTTAACGTGAATATTGCTATAATAATTAAATATTTGTTAAGGGACAATTCAAACATTAATTCTCCCGAATGTTTTGTATAAGTTCTTTTGCTTTTAAGCTCATCGCGTATTTTCTTGAATTTATTGATGAGTTTGGCTTTCTAGTTTAATTTTCATATATAAATTCAAGCTTTTCGAGTCGAGCTCGAGCTTTACTTGAGCTGAGCTCAAGCCTGGATGATTAAATCTTGTCAGGCTATCAAGCCATGCACAAGTCTATCATATAATTTTTTAGCCAAGCTCAAGCCCTGTCAAGCTCGAGCTCGGCTTGATTCGATTACACCCCTACTAACAACTGACAAATTTTACTTGGGGTTATCGGTCCGTTGGAAATTAGTCCATTAGTCCCGCTCGCTCTGCGGCGACGCGCGGGTTACGAATCTCGTGTATTCTAAACCTTAAAGATATATCATAATTATATTCCAAACAAAAAAGGTAAGTTGTACCCTTATCTACACGATCATAAAGGAACTCTTGCTTCGTCAGATTCTTTGCCATGTAAGAGCACACGGTATGGTAACGTGGCTTGGGGCTTTATGCCCACGCGGAGTTGAGTTGCCAGGCGTTACTATATCGGCCTCCTCATTTTGCCAACGGTATTGGGCGGCAAGTTAAGCCATCAACGTATATTTCAACGTTTAATAAAAAAATTAAAAACTCCCCCTAACGGCTACAAACGAACACTTTTTCAAAAAAAATTAAATTCCCACCTTATATATATTATACCAGCATTCAACCAAATTTCACACAAAAAACTCAAATCCTCTCTACAAAAAAACTGATTCTTTCACAATGGATCCGAATCAAAGTGATGAAGAACGTAACACCCTTTCTGAGGTCGATGACAAAACCGACGTTTAATTTATGATGCAAGCGTACGAGTATAACGAATGGTTACAGCAACAAGAAGCTCAACCTCGATTGACCCGTAACCCGATCCACCGTGATCGTGAGATTGCCGAAGAACGTTTGATGGCCGACTATTTTGATGAACATTGTAAGTATCCGTTTTACTATTTTCGAGGAAGATATCGTATGAGCCGGAAACTATTTCTAGATACCATCGAAGGTATTAAATCTTATATTGTCGATCGTCTTCCAAATCATTTTAAATTTTTTACAATCCGACCCGATGCTACAGGACAAATGAGTCTTAGTGTTATTATGAAATGCACATCCGACATACGCCAATTGGCATACGACGACACACCAGATGCATTTGATTAATATTTGCAAATGGGTAAGCATACCGGACATGATTGTCTAGATAATTTTTATATGTGTGTTATTGATTTGTAAATGTCAAAGTATTTAAGAAAGAGAACAATAGCCGACGTTGAAAATGTATATGCTACACATGAGAATATTCATGGTTTTCCGGGAATGCTAGGAAGCATTGATTGTATGCACTGGGAATGGAAAAATTGTCCAAAATTATGGCAGGGGCAATACAGTAAGGGTGATAAAAAAAATACCCAACTATAATGCTTGAAGTTGTTTCTTCGCATGATCTGTAGATTTAGCATGCGTTTTTGGATAGCGGGTGCGAATAACGATATTAATGCTTTAGATAATTCTCCTTTATTCGACGACCTTCTTGATGACATAGCCCATGTAGCTCCGTTTTTAGTAAATGGAGTTGGTTTTAAAAATGGATATTACTTAGCCGACGAAATTTACCTACAGTGGGCAAGTTTGGTCAAATCCTTCACGGTCGCAAATGACTAGAAACATAGTTACTTTAAAAAACGACAAGAAAGTGAACGAAAGGATGTCGAACGTGCTTTTGGTGTTCTCCAAGGACGTTGGGGAATAATACAACAACGGGCACGTCAATACCATGTCAACATGATACGTAGAATCATGTATTCTTACATCATAATACATAACATGATTTTAGAAGATCAAGAGATGGCGATTAGTGACTTCAAGGAAATGTGTGCTAATCTGTCAAGAAATATGCAACGTACGTGGATCGAAAGATGCGAAGTCCAACGTCGGAAAGCAAAAGAATTGCAGGATAAAGAAACGCATATTAGTCTTCAACGAAACCTTACGAAGCATATTTAGCAAGAAGTTGAAGATCAAGAAGAAGAATTTTAATCGTCGGGGCGTATGTTTTTCTTAATTTTCGTATTTTTAAAAAAAATTCATATGTTTTATTTTTAATTATAGTAATTTGTATTTTTATTTAATGAATAAATATTTAGTTTCTTTAAATAAATGTAAAAGAAAAAAAAGTGGTCCCAAAAATGATGTTATGGGGTGTTATGATTACAGGTGTATTTTGGTGTGTTGGTGTTAAAATGTTAAAGTTGAGGTGGCGCTGACATGGTTTTACTTTTTTGGTGTTATGATGTTATGGTACCTAGTCCTATAAGTGTGCTCATGACTTTAACAAAAATATTAGGATAAACTACATCGTTGGTCCCTGTACTCATCCCCTTTTGCCCGTTTGGTCCCTAGATAACATGGACTCTCATACAGGGTCCTTTTTTGGCACTGTTGTTGCCCGTCTGGTCCCTGAAGCCCCCGTTATACCTAATGACGGTTATTTCCGTCGTTATCTTGGCCAGTCACCCTTCCATTGAAGGGTACAATCATCTTTTAAATTAAAATTTCCATTGCATCGTTGGTCCCTGATGACTTTGTTAATACATTAATCTTTACTGTTAATTATTTTTGTCTTTTTTCAATTACATGGTTGGTCCCTGTGAGGTGTCTTTTCTCGATTCCTGCCAATCTCATTTCTAACTGCCATTTTTATTTTCCAAACCAAAAACCAAACATACCTTAATCTATATCATCTGCATCCCTAAGATCCTAAAAACAAAAACAAAACAACAACAACAACAACAACAACAACATGCATAAATAAAAACACTTGATACAAGAACTTAATTTTTTGGCCAATTAGATATACAAGTAACAACTTCAAAAGATTAGATATACAACCATAAATGTCATTACATTCAACCATCAACAAAACAAAAGTCACTAACTACCCGTTACCTATGAAAACCTAATTATTTAAATCCATTCTAGCCACATGACATTCCTTCTCATGGATACGAGCCTGAGTTTCAACCTACACTTCTATCAAAGCGACAAGCTTATCAGTTTCTCTAGCCTGAGTTTGTTTCAAACAATCAACAGTCATCCTACGAGATCCCAAAGCCTCCATCTCACCAATCAACATACGGCGCTTGGCGCTACGCCTCCTCAAATCATTACACCGATCACGAAGAAATTTTAGAAACACTTCTTCTTTTGCAATCTTTTGCACAAACAAGAACCGCATACGCTTATGTAACTTTGTAGAACCGGTA
This sequence comes from Tanacetum coccineum, assembly GCA_026074375.1. Taxonomy (NCBI): domain Eukaryota; kingdom Viridiplantae; phylum Streptophyta; class Magnoliopsida; order Asterales; family Asteraceae; genus Tanacetum; species Tanacetum coccineum. Next base: position 59,955 of record BQNB010013687.1, read on the forward strand.
ATCTCCATATGTTCATCCAAGACCTCGAAAGGGGCCATTCAATAAAATTTTAAGTAAACAATTTAGATGTATCTGTGAGAAGAAATAAGTGAGATAAGATATAAATAATTAAATCAAAATATCGATTTTCGTGCATAAAAGCTGAGATGTCATCATTGCAAGTAGAAAATGAAGTGTTGCCATAACTGCATAGAAACGATCATTTAAGTCTTAAACAAAAGACTGAATTGCGTGATTTGTCCTTGTTGTTTACAAATATTTCATGAATCATTCTTGTTGTTTACAAATATTACATGAATCAACCCTATGTATTTACGTCTTTTGTCGTTCAAACGAGTGTTGACTCCATGTTTCCTTAGGAAACAGATTTTAAAAAACTTTCCACACACACTCCATTTAATTCTCACTACCAAACTCGACTCTTCACTCCCAAAACCTAACAAACCCTAGATGAAAGTTCATATTAATGGCAGACCCCTGGAAAGGACTTGAATAAGTTTGTAGTTGATGCGTTATTTTCCTTTAAAAAATATTTGCCAAGTTTTAAATTTATAAAACTCGTCTACCGATTCACGCACTAATGGGCAGTTAACCCGGTCGTAGATAGTGCAGGTATTGGTAAATCCGAGGTCGTTCCCAAGAGCTAAGTGTAAATAGTGTTAATTTGATTATGTCACGGTTTTAAAAATGGTTTTGACTGGTTTAAAGACTTAACAGAAAATAAATTGATATGAAGACAGTAGGGAGAAAGGCGTGCTAACCTAGTTATTTTATTACTAATGCTATGAAGTCTATTTCCTGTGAAATGTCTAATTATCTTTTTATTAGTGGTTCTAATATCAACAAACCCGAATTGGCATTTAAGGTCTGCTCTATACTTCTTGAGATCCTGAATCCCCTGCAAATCATAAAAGTAGGGCATCCAAGTTGCTGTGATTAAATCCCAACTATCCTAAAGATCTGTCTATAACCTAGATAGACTATTAACCCTCTTTGAAAGAGTTCTTGCGCTTTTTAAGTGTTTAATGTGATAGAGGCGATAATCTGATAAATTCCTACACAAGGGATAGATGCCAACCTACCCTAGTTCCTTGTTAACCCTATGTTCAACTAGTTCACCTAATAATAGAACTAACAGGATCTAAACTACCCTCAACACTACCAAAACTCAAGGATCAATGATAGACTAAAAGGATATCTAATAAATCAATAATTAGACAAGAAACATTCAGCATAACAATAGTAAATTCATAACTAGGCCAACACTAGAAGTGCTTAGCCACTCATGGTAACAGTACATCAAGAATAAATGAAAGGAATCATGGATTGAATCATCATTAGTCTTACAGTATGCGTTTTTAAATGATTAAATACAAAAATAGATAAAATGACTTCTACCTTGGACTTCTGGTGGAATGCTTCGGGTCTTGGAGGCTTAGTTCACCCCTTGGTACTGTATTGTGAGTGGTGAAAGGTGAGTGATGCTGATAGTGCCTAATGAGGGCTCTATTTATAAGTATCGAATATGTTACGGAGTAACAGTTATGTATATGTTACGCCGTAACCATGCTCATGTGGTTTCTAATTCTCCAGACTTAAATTGTGTTATGGCGTAACCTTATCGCCATGGTTACGCAGTAATGCTGACTAGGATACGCAATCCTTCTTCAATGTACATGTTACAGCGTAAAGGTGATGGAGTGGTTACGCCGTAACACCTAATGCTGACTCATCTAATCTTTAATCTTGATTTCGGCGTAACTCCTGAGGGGAGGTTACGCCATAAAAGCCTTGGGTGCCTTTACTTTCTTGAATTCCACGTCCAAATCCCGTGTCTTTTGCTACAATGTTCAAATTTTTCCTGAAAACTAAATATAAGTGATTAAGTATTGTTTTTAGATATTTATAACATAATAACAAGCATTTTCATAGGGATTTTGATACTAAAAAGTATTAACTATTTGATGTTATCAAATATCCCCCCACTTGACATCAAGTTGCCCTCAAGTAGAACTGTTAGAATAATTTGTAAAAAGATTTCCCTAATTTAACTTAGAGAAATGAATGCATAATTTACTTATGCTAGAAACATCAAAGTTGAACACCTCACGAAAAGGGGATCAAAAATCACTCAACTCTCATTCTAGTCTAAGTATTTCTTTTTTCGAGGTGATTACTCAACTGCACTGTCATAACATGTATTATATCATAGGCATGGAAAGTATACAAATCTCCACCAGCTAGAATTAGGGTCTAAACAGCTCTTAAAGGCAACAAGGGTGAAACACAGGTTTAAATAGGGTGAATCATCCTGCAATCTTTACCAAAAGCGTTACACTAACAAGGGCGACAAATCATATATACACATCCATAACGATGGAATAGACATACATGATAGCATTCAATTCCCCTATTTGAGTAAAACCAAGGGTTAGGATGGAGAATGATATAGGGTATGTATCTTCTAATACTTCACCAAAAGAATTACACCAACAAGGGCGACAAATCATATACATACATCTATAACAATGGAATAGACATACATGATTGAATTTAATTCCCCATTCAAGTTAAACCATAGGTTAGGGATTAGGCATGGGTGCATATTTAATTGGTGTTAAATAAAGACACATAACAAATAGTCTAAAATAATCTAAGGTTGTTATAACCAGCTACCGTCCATCCATAAACCCAAGTATTCAAGTCCGAAAATCTGATCCACAATAATAGGCTACTAGCTCCATTCTTCATAATCATACGGATGGCTTATAGTTACACCACCTTTATATCTTGAGCACACACATGGCTTATAGTTGCTCCATCTTTATACAACTTGTTGGTTTTATAACAAGTAACCAACACACACACACACACACACACACACACACACACACACACACATTATTTATTATATATATATTTTTTATATAATTATATAATATATATATATATATATATATATATATATGTGTGTGTGTGTGTGTGTGTGTGTGTGTATGCTACAGAGGCTTATATCTTTAATTATTACCTCTGGAGCATATGATACATAACACATATCCCCCCACTTAAGATGAATAATATCAAAAATGCTGATATCAGGGGGTCTTTATAGATCAACAATGATAGGTCTTCCACGAACGCGCAAAACTTCTGAACCTATTTCCCCGAACCAATGGACCTAAGTAGCCAGGTACTTCAACACAAAGAAAATATAGACTATAGGGTTGGCTAAGGCGAAAGGGTGTAACGATACATTTAACATAAAGGGTTAAAAACAAGGATTGGCTTAACAAGGTGATCTAGGGGTATCTTGCACTAAAAGTGAGTGCAAATAAGGGTTTTACAGTCGACAAGTCAGTGTAACAAGTCGATAAACACAAACACACATATAGGCTATTTGGGTGAATTCCTAGTATGTTGCCTTCTTGAACCGTCTAATCCAACTAATCAATTAGGTCTCGAAATGAAGTACATGCCAAGTTCTAAAGTCTACAATACTACAGGAAGACTCATATTTTTGGTGGATTTTTGTATAATAGATGAAAACGGAATCATTAGGCTTAACTACACTAATTGAAATAAAGGGTAATAGTGCGCTCGGCAAAGATTTATTCTAGTTCATTAAGAAAAAAGTGTCAATTTTTTAAAAAAAAAATTGGCTTAATTTTTCAAATAAAACTAGAAAATAAAAGGCAAATATAGGTCAAGTGGTAATTCTACTCCCATCCCCCCTACTTGGTTTATACAATGTCCCTATTGTACAGTTAAAGAAATGAAAATTAAAGAATAAGTATAGAATTAAAACAAGAGACTCCCGTGAGCATTGCTCTTCACTTCGACTAATAATTGCAAGAGATGAACTCTTGACCCTTGTATCCTGAGCAAACTTGTATCCCCTTAAGTCACTAGACAAACTAAAAGCGTTAAATGTTCAAAACAAAATTATACAGGAAAACCTAACTCACTTTTATAGGAGTCACGGTTGCATTTAGCATATGCAACGAGCCTTTTAAACCACTTGGTGACCCAAGTGGACGAGTGAAGTCTCGTGAAGGCTTCTAGAGAACATACCCACAAAGTTCATTTAATTGTACAAGGTTTTGTAAACATTTTGAACTTAGTTAAGGTTTTCAGAAGGGTGTTACGGCATAATCAAGGATTTGGTTACGCCGTAATCATGTGGTTATAAAAAAATTTAGATTTTTGATTAGTAAAGGTTACGGCGTAATCCAAAACAATGTTACGCCGTAAACACATTCGTTACGGCGTAACTGGAGAAGTTACGCCCAAACAGAAACCTTTTCACCACATGACTACGAGTTGGAGTGTCCTCGAACTCTTCTTCCTAGCTGAGAGAACCTGCAAACAATGTGAGAAATGTGCAAGACCAACTAAATACATAAAATTAAATGAAAGACGGGTTGTCTCCCGACAAGCACTTTTATTTATTACCAAGTATTTAAGTTAGACTCATACTAATTCTATATTTTCCTTTGGACCTTCCCATCCTTGTCTATTTCTTTCCTGATTATTCCTACGAACCTAGACCCGTTTGCTCTTCCTAGGGGTAAGGCGTCATCTACCTGTTTGGTTATACAGACAAAACTCCTTCCTTCCTTGAAGGAATACCTTTTGATTCAAATGTCTCAATATCCACAAAAGGTTGTTCATAGTCTGTCTTTTCAGTACCACTCTCCCCTCGTTCTTCTTCCTTGAATCCCTCATCAAGCCATAGGTATACAGTACCCCCATAAAAATCTTCGCATATCTCCCATATATCATCCAGGGCATATCCCTTCTGTCCAATCCTCAAATCATATTCGTTTCATAGCTGTTTAATTTCATTGTCAAATACCTCCTTATATTCATCAAACCTTCTTGAGTATGGGTCATCACGTGTTTTACCATAGTCAATTTCAACATCAAAACTATCTAGAATCTACTCGTTAAGAATTGCATTCTGAACAAACTTACTTACATTTGCATGTCCAAATTTAATTCTTAGCCATTCTTCGTATGAATAGTCCCTGGGTCGTAGTTTGCTAGGTTGTGGTCAGTAAAAATTCAGGAAGTATGTTTTTATGTTCGAATTCGGGTCTTCCTGATGAATTTGATTAGTAATCTCCTTACAAAATATGTTTTGAGAGGTGTTTCTTGATCCCTAGGTGGCATGTTTTCTGTAGAACCATCCTTAAACGAGGGCTCCCACGGTTTTGGCATGCCTTTATTTTTCTGAGGAAAGTAAGAATATGGGGTACTTATGGTGATACTTACAGTGGTTATCATATATTGTTCCTTCTTGTGGAATGCCATTGTCATTAAACTTGATATTTTGTGCAACCCACTCGTAGTATCGCCTTTTACGGGTTGTGTCGCCTATACTCTTATTTCCGTACCTTATCTTAAGGAAGTTAGCAAATGTCTTATGATATCCTTCAACTCTTCATCTTTCATGGTCCCAAAAACACACCCATTGTTCGAGCATTCCATTTTTGTTTTTTCCATAAATAGCATCGTATCCACTACAAAAGCTTAGATCAGGATTACATGTAGGCCACATTCCATAATCCTTTCCACATTTATTGTCATAGAACACTCGGACTGGTTTACACACATGCCATCTTGAAGTTATCTTTTTGAAGTTTTTGACCTCTTTATGCTCAACTTCAAGCCCCTGCATATCGTTACTTGAATCAACAGTATCTATGCTCTCATCATCACAAAATTAAGTGCGTTGCTCAAATTGTAAACATGAAGGGGATTCATAGGAAAATAAATCTTCTCCTATTTCAAGGGGATTAAATGGTTCTTCATTTTGAATAAAGTTTGTCATGTAAACTTTTTCAACAGGGATGTTAGAGTGACAAACATTTACATCCATATCAAACAAAATTATATCCTCTTCAATTCCTAATGAAATTTCATCTTTTAATCATTGTTTAATTAGGTTCCCCTATTGTGTCCATAATCATAAAATCAGAACGAAATAAGAATTTATTGATCTTACTAAGACGTTTTCTACTATTCCTAATGGTGCCCTTCTTGTCATATCCGCCATCTCAACTAGCATGTCGGTTTTCTTACGGTTAACTAGATTTAAATGTTCGAAAATCAATCTAGGCATGATATTAACTCTAGCTCCTAAATCTGCTATAGAATATAAATTAAGGCTGTCAATAGTATAAGGGAGAGTGAAACTTCCTGGATTCAATTCCTTAGGTGGTAGCTGGCATGGTAAGGCTACCGAAATATCATTCTCTTCATTTTGGATGTCATCTTCTTCAACAAAAGACATCTCATGGACTTCGTTAGTCTTATTCGAAGATGCTTCTATTTGTTTGCCTTTATTGTGTAAACTGCCTTACATTCGTCCACCAATGACTTAAGAATGAGGATCAGTGCATCCTCCTCGCCCTCCTTGTCATGCCCATACATGTGTTACTCAATTTCTGTTTTTAGCCAGTCATCAAGCTCTTCGTCAGAGCTTAACTCTTCATCTTCAGGTCGAGGTTTGGGTGTAAATGGTTTATCGCCTCCTGTGTGATTCATCAGCTTTTGGTCACTCGGTTCTGATTCAACCTCTAATACGTAATCAATGTACTCTTCAAGGAGCTCATGTAATTAAACAGGTTTGAAACAAGGGAGTAATTCTTCATGGTTTTTTGGAAAATATGGTCGAGCGTTCCTCCATGGCTGCCTTTTTGTTTCTGCCTCGTACTCCATGTATTCGGCAATATTTATGTCATCGATGTCATTTTCCTTATTTCAAATTTAGGCATAACCATGCCTGATGCTTGGTTTCCTTGAGTCAACATTAGTTACTGCTTTATGGTGAGAGTCTCTATGTCAATGTCACCCATCATGTTTCTTGAAAGTTTAACAAAAATTAGTACAGAAATAAAATGAATAAGTACAAGAAATCAGATTAAAACTAATTTTAGCTCCCCGACAATGGCTCCAAAAACTTGATACGTTATTTTCCTTTAAATAATATTTTCCAAGTTTTAAATTTATAAAACTCGTCTACCGATTCATGCACTAACGGGCAGAGAACCCGGTCGTATATAGTGCAGGTATTGATAAATCCGAGGTTGTTCCCAAGAGCTAAGTGTAAATAGTTTTAATTTAATTGTGTCACGGTTTTAAAAATAGGTTTGATTGGTTTGAAGACTTAAGAGAAAATAAATTGCAAAAGATAACTTGATATGAAGACAGTAGGGAGAAAGGCTTGCTAACCTAGTTATTTCATTATTAATGCTATGAAGTCTATTTCATGTGCAATGTCTAATTATTCTTTTATTAGTGGTTCTAATATCAACAAACTCGGGTTGGCATTTGAGGTCTGCTCTATACTTCTTGTGATCCTGAATCCCCTGTAAGTCACAAAGGTAGGGCATCCAAGTTGCAGTGATTAAACCCCAACTATCTTAAAGACCTGTCTATAACCTAGATAGATTATTAACCCTCTCTAAAAGAGTTCTTATGCTTTTTAAGTGTTTAATGTAATAGAGGCAATAATCTGATAAATTCCTACACTAGGGATAGATGCCAACCTACCCTAGTACCCTGTTAACCTCATGTTCAACTAGTCCGCCTAATAATAGAACTAACAAGATCCAAACCACCCTTAACACTACCAAAACTCAAGGACCAATGACAAACTAAAAGTATATCTAATAAATCAATAATTAGACAGGAAACATTCAACATAACAATAGTAAATTCATAACTAGGCCAGCACTAGAAGTGCTTAGCCGCTCATGGTAACAGTACAGCAAGAATAAATGAAAGGAATCATGGATTGAATCATCATTAGTCTTACCGTATACGTTTTTGAATGATTAAATACAAAAATAGGTAAAGTGACTTCTCCCTTGGACTTCTGGTGGAATGCTTCGGGTCTTGGAGGCTTGGTTCACCCCTTGGTACTATATTGTAAGTGGTGAAATGTGAGTGATGCTGATAGTGTCGAATGAGGGCTCTATTTATAAGTACCGAATATGTTACGGCGTAACAGTTATGTATACGTTACGCCGTAACCGTGCTGATGTGGTTTCTAATTCTCCAAGCTTAATTTGTGTTACGGTGTAACTGTATCCCCATGGTTACGCAGTAATGCTGACTAGGATACGCAATCCTTCTTCAATGTACATGTTACGGCGTAAAGGTGATGGAGTGGTTATGCCGTAACACCTGATGTTGACTCATCTCTTATTTAATCTTGTTTACAGTGTAACTCCTGCGGGGAGGTTATGCCGTAAAAGCCTTGGGTGCCTTCAATTCTTGAATTCCACGTCAAAATCCCGTGTCTTTTGCTCTAATGCTCGAATTTTTCCTGAAAACTAATTATAAGTGATTAAGTATTGTTTACAGATATTTATAACGTAATTACAAGCATTTTCATAGGAAATTAGATACTAAAAAGTATTAACTATTTGATGTTATGAGTAGTAAATGATGACATGATCGATTATGTTTTACACACGTATGGGAATAATTGAGAGGTTCATGATGCTATAGCTGATGACATACTCGATGATTTATTGAAAAGGAGTGGGAGAAACAGCAGCGTGTGAAAGGTAAGTGTACAAGAAATGTAATATCTTGCTTGTTGTTGCTATTTCATTGACCCATTTTGCCACTTGTTCTTATTCTATTATTTTACCTATCATTTTAGTTGTGGTTTATGTATTGAGTGTTTGCTATATTTATAGATGAAAAATGAAAGGTAACATAAATGAAGATTCTGGATGTTCTTGAACAGAGGATTGAGAAAGTTTGAAAACATCTTAACAAGGCAAAAGAGAAAATGGATCTTAACAAGGGAAAAGATAAAATGGTGATGGAAAGAGGTAATAGTTCTTTTGAGCATATTGCATAGGTATTAGACTATTAGGGAGGGTAATTTACTCTATATAGTAATTGGGAAACTAAGTTGTAAACTAAGTTTAGGAAATAATTGATTTAATCTAAATACCCCTTTAAATTTAAGGTACCTTATGAAATAAGCTGAATTGAACCAATGTGTCTTAGGAAACTAAGTTTAGGAAATAATTGATTTAATCCAAACACCCTTTAAGTTTAAGGTACCTTATAAAATAAGTTGAATTGAACCAATGTACATTTTGGAAACTAAGTTTAGGAAACAAGCTGATTTCATTCAAACACCTCTTTAAGCTTAATGTACCTTAGGAAAAAACCTGAATTGAAGCAATGTAGATTTGGAAACTAAGTTTACCAATCATATCTTATTTGTAGAGGTCATAAATATTGAATAAGACACAAGCTATGATCATAACCCTTTTCAAGATACATATGATGAAAGCTATGATCATAACCCTTTTCAAGTTACCTCTGATGAAATATCTAATCATAATCCTTTTCAAGTTACCTCTGATGAAAGCTTTGATCATATCCCTTTCCAAGTTACCTTTGATGAAAGCTCTGATCATAACCCTTTTCAAGTTAGCACTGATGATACCTTAAAGACAAGCTCTGAGGATACTTGTAGCTCTGATTCTACTTGGGAACCAAAAAAAGCTTCTAAAGAAAAACCAGGGTCTAGATCTACCAAAGCTTAAAAAAAGCTTTTGATGGTAAATAATGGTCAAGCTCTGCAAAAGAAAAAAAAGCTACTATTCCATCAGAGATTTTATAGTGGTATGATGATTTCAGTTCAGATGAGAAGATGATTTTTTATAAAGGTAGATGATTCGTCGTAAACGTATCAGTAATAATATTCCCGTTAGATGTAAAAATTACTTGAGGACAAATTTTCACAACGTTTATGTCTCAAATTTTAAATGCTTGATTATCTTTTGATTTTTTTATTTTGATTTTAAACTAATTAAAATAAACTAAAATAAAACTAAGCAAATAAATCTAAACTATATAAAACGGATATGCTTATCAAGCAAGGCGAAAAGATCATTAAGTGTGAAGAAAGAGTAAATAAACAATTAGTGTTGTTTAAAAAAAATTCTCACAACGTTGGTTTTTATTGAAAACGATCCTTTATTTTGGTACAAATTACTCGATTCAATGTTGATGAATTAATACACTGTAAAATTTTTATTTTCTCACAAATGTTGGTTGTTATTGGTGAAAAACAAATCTTATAAAGGTAATAATTTCTAGATTTGATGTTTGATTATTCTTCGTTTTGCCCTTCAAAAGAATCAACTAATAAATTAAATAACCCGAAGATATTAATTGCAACAGTCTCTGTTTTATTACACACTTAACTCTACTTATCGGAAACTCATTAACAGGCACTGATATTAAGATCTACTCGCTAAACATGGAAACTAAACGAACAATAATAAACGGCGTATTAAGCAGATATTAACTAAAACTTAAATATTTTTGTACTGAGATATGAAAGTAGAACCCATTAGAAACGTTCGATACAAAATTTACCACACGATCTATGTAACTATCAAAATACTTGAATTTAGGTGCTTAGAGCATTAAACTCAAGATATTAAGCTAGTTTAATAGACTCTTAAGTCCTACCTAATGAGATGAAGATCCATTAAAAATTATAGACAAGTAAGTGAGATTAAACAGATATAATCTAATTAAGTAGAAACAATAAGTAAAGACTAAGCTAGATGTAAATTATAAGCTAGAAATTTATTTTGAAACCTGTTTTTTATTTCGAATACTGTTTAAATTTTGTTTTTGTATGGAATTTTTATTTATTTTTAGTATCTAAATGTAATGTAAAAGCTAGAAGTAAAACTTGTTCTAGCTATAAATTAATTAAAATAAGCTTAATTAGAAACGATTATCCAAAAAATCAAAGTGTCATAGGCTTAAATGCAGGAGAATTCAATCTCTCTACACACACTTGCTTATAGGAGTTTCGCGAACTAAACTATAAGTAATAGAAGCTCAAAAAACGATATTTGAAAACATAAATAAGACTAAAATAATGTCTTTTTACGGAACATAGAAATCCCGAACCAAGGGGTGTCAAAGTTAATGACTAAGGCAGAAGTAGTAAAGCGATCATACTCTGGTGAAGTTATGATGTGAGCGAGTTCATCGGCGAACTCCTCATGATGGGAATCACTCCTATCGTCAGGAGGAAGGGTCAATCAAAAGATCAAAATGAACCGATTCAATACTCAGGAAGAAGAACTGATCATAATGAGAAGTGTATTGCAGCTAATTCTTCTCTTTGAGTATGATCGACATCAAAACAGTATGTATTCGTATTATGGAAGGAGAATGATAAGAATGAGAAGTGGTACTGCCACTACTCTTCTCTTTGATATCAAAGCGAAATGTTTCATAATCAGGTAAAGAATCATTAGAATGAGAAAGAAGGATGTCGATCTCCTCCACGAGAGAGTCACTATCCCCAAAGGGAGTAGGAAGTGGGGAGAGAGACTCGACCACAGAATCAAAAGAGGGAGTGGGATTGCCACTCAAAGAAACATTTTCAATAGGAAATTTATCGCACAAAGAATCACCAATATCAATTCTAAATAAACGAAATGGTCAGCACGCCCGTAGATTCTCTAAAGCTTGATATTATAATGTCTTGAAGCTGAGATGGAATATGGAGATCAATGGTTGATGAGGATTAGGCTCAGATGTTTTTCTTTGTTTTGGTGACGAACGGTGGAGTTTCCAGAGGTGGACAGAAGTGGTGTTGTACTCTGTGAGTAGAGTTTCACCAATTCCTGTTAAGTCTCGGTTCATGTTCCTATCTGAATAAACAAGAAAACTTAGAATGAGGATAAAGAATCATCAGTGTCAACCATCACTAGTAGTGACCGCTTTACGTTTCTATCGGTGTGGTTTATGTTTCGGTGTCGCTCGCAGGTAGCCACACCTAATGCGCTTCTCTTGAAACGCGTTTCCTCCAGTTGAGCCCATTGATTTTGATATACTGATTGAGGCTCGTTCTTGATTTTTGGTATAGTTTCTCGCTGCTAACGAATATTAAACCTACACCACTACATTCTTATAAATGTAATAATTTCTAGGTGTGTGATTGTCTGATTATTTCTCTGGATTTTGCCTCAAAAGAATATATAAGAAAATTCTAAATACCGACATATTATTAATCAACAAGTCTCTTTTTAATCCACACTTAACTCACTTATCGTAACTCACTTAACAAGCATATATAAATCCACTCGCTAAACATGGCAATGAAATAAACAATAATAAACGGCGTATTAAGCAGATATTAACTAAAACTAAAGATATTTGAAATGAGAAAGAAAGGTAGACCCCGTTAGAAACGTCGATAACAAAGTAACCATCCGATCTAATTAAACTATCAAAATACTTGAATTTAGGTACATAGAGCATTAAACTCAAGATATTAAGCTAGTTTATTAGACCCTTAAGCTCCACGCCTCATGAGTAGGAAGATCTATTAAACAATAAGACAAGCAAAGTTGATTTAAACAAGATATAATCAATAAGTTAGAAACAATAAGCTACTAGAATAAGCTAGATGTAAATCTAATAAGCTAGAAAATATTATTTTGAAAACTATTTTTTATTTCGAAAACTTTTTATAAATTTTTGTTTTTATAATTTTTATTTTTAGTAATCTAAATGTAAATAAGCTAAAAGTAAACTTGTTCTAAAACTAAACTTAATTAAAAATCTAATTAGAAAAACTATCTAAAAATTAAAGTGTCATAGGCTTAAAAGCCGAGAACTCAATCCTCTACAACACTTCTTATAAATTTCTGAATAAGCTATAAGTAATAAGCTCAAAAACGATTTAAAACAAATAAGAACTAGAAATAAATGTCTTTTTAAGGAACATATGCAAATCGAACCAAGGGGTGTCAAAAGCTTAATGAATAAGCTGAATTAAAACTCTGACGCACCCCTTCTTTAACATCGAATAAGCTCAGTATTCATAGTTGCTTATCTGTTTTTGATTAAATTAGTTTAGATCTTAGTCTTTCATATATTTGCCTTAACTAGCTTAATATTCATAGTTGCTTATCTGTTTTTGATTAAATTAGTTTAGATCTTAGTCTTTCATATATTTGTCTTAAAAAACTCTAAAAAACCAACAATATAGTAAAATAGCTTAAGTCTTAGATTATTGCTTATATAGTTGTTAAGTCATGCTTATTAAAGTAGTTTTAATCTGTTAATTGTCTGGTATTAAGCACTTGTTTACTAGGTTTCAAATTTAGTTGTCTAATCAAAACTGTCATAGTCTTAAAAGGGTGTTTGGCATAAGTGTCTTTGACCTCAAAAAGTCAAAGAGACTTGTGCAATTTGCTTGATTCAGCTGAGTTTTCATTTAAGTTTAGTTTTCATTTAGTTTTTATAAGTTAGATTTTGAAAATGAAAAGATATGGCTTATTATCTTTGTTTTTACACCAAGGCAGTTTTTGACTATCTTTTTGCTTGTAAAACTTTGATCCAAAGCCCTTAAGGCTTAAATCTTGCCTGTACTTTTGAGTTGCACTTGTGCATAGTGCACCAGTACTAACTACAAGTTAGTACTGCTGTCACTTTTGGCTTAAGATTAAGCAAAGTAATCTTAGGACTTAGCTTTTCAAATTAAGGTATTATTTAGTTTAGAGGTAGCTTAATATAGATTAGGTAATATATTTAGATTTATTGCTTATTAGCTAGCTTAATTTGCTGCCACAATTCACCAAAGTGCACCAGTATTAACTAAAAGTTAGTACTGCTGTCATAAGTTAGTACTACTACCTTTGGCTTAATTTTTAGCTAAGTAAAAGTAGGATTTAGGTTTTTAAATTCAAGTTAGAAGTAATTTAGATATAGCTTAATATAGATTAAGGCTTAAATTTAATTTTCTAGCTTATTTACATAGCTTATTTTTGCTGTCAAAAGTCTTTCAAAAGGTTAAAAAGCCAAAAACAGTACTTAGGAA
>BQNB010013688.1:0-76658 GCA_026074375.1 Tanacetum coccineum
TAGCACTAACAAATTTGGACCCATGAGATATTGGGGACCAAATGTTTGAGGTGTTGCCTTATATAAATAGATATGCCTTGGAAGCGATAAGTGGATAAAGGATAGCGGTTGCTCCAAACACATGATGGGTAACCGAAAGCTCTTCTCAAGCTACAAGGCATACAACAGAGGTAATGTTATTTTTAGTAGTAATCTTTGCGGTAACATCATTGGCAAAGGTACGATTTCGAATGTCTCCCTCAAAATACCTAATGTAGAACATTTAGATAACTTAAGATTTAACTTGTTAAGTATAGGACAAATATGTGATAATAATGACAGAGTAACTTTCTCTGAACATGATAGTGAAATCACTAAGGATGGTAAGGTCATAGGTAGGGGTATTAGGAAGAAAGGCTTATATGTGATGAAATTAGGAAATAAGCCCAAACACTAAATTTGTCTAGCAACGATTGATGAAAATTCCACGTTGTGGCATAGGAGATTAGGCCACGCAAATATGCGTCCCATTCAATCGTTAGCATCTAAGGAATTAGTTAGAAACTTACCTAAGCTTAAGTTTGATCAACACTTCTGTGATGCTTACAAAATTAGAAAGCAAGCTCACGCTAGTCATAAGGCTAAGAATATAATCTCAACGACTAAATGCTTAGAACTCCTTCATTTGGATCTCTTCGGTCCATCCGCCATACGGAGTTACAGAGGAAACCGCTACACCTTAGTGATAGTAGATGACTACTTTAGGTATACTTGGACTAGATTCCTTAAGGACAAAACCGAAGCCTTCGATCAATTCGAAATATTCGGTAAGAAAATTCAAAACCAAATAGGATGTACTATAGTGTCAATAAGAACCGACCACGGTAGGGAATTTGATAATGAGGTGTAATTTGGAGAATTTTGTAATGCCAATGGTATTACACATAACTTCTCGGCTCCACTCCCTCCTCAATCAAATGGCGTGGTTAAAAGAAAAAATAAGACACTTCAAGAAATGAGTAGGACTATGTTGAATGAACAATCGTTACCACAAAAGTTTTGGTGTAACATCGTAGATACTTCAACATACATTCTCAACCAAATCCTAATTAGAGCCATCCTAGGTAAAACACCTTATGAACTCTTGAGAGGTAGGAAACCTACTCTTGATTATTTTAGAGTGTTTAGAAAAAAGTGCTTCATTTTAAACACCAAAGACTACCTTACCAAGTTTGACCCAAAGTCATACGAATGTGTCTTTTTAGGATACTTCCAAAATAGTAAAGCCTACATTATCTTTAACAAACATACTAGGAAAGTCGAAGAATCACTCAACGTGACATTCGATGAAACTCCTCCACCCTCTAAGACATCACCCTTGGTGGATGATGACTTAGATGAAGAAGAAACAATTAAGGTTACCGAAAAGAAAAACCTAGAAAATGACATTGAGGATGAAACTTTAGAGATTGACGAAATAGTCAATATTAAGGAATCTAGGAACTATCCATTGGAAAATGTCATAGGAAACCTTAACCAAAGAATCCTTAGATCACAAGCCCAAAACCAAAGTAACTTCTTTTGTTTTATATCAACTATAGAACCTAAGAATGTGAATGAAGCATTAGGAGATGAAAGTTGGATAGTCGCTATGCAAGAAGAATTAAATCAATTTGTTGCTACCGACGTTTGGGAGTTAGTTCCACAACCTAGGAATATGAAAATCATAGGAACTAAGTAGGTGTTTAGAAATAAGTTAGACGAGACGGGGTTGTTTTCTTGAAATAAAGGCTTGGCTAGTGGCCTCAAGGCTTATAATCAACAAGAGGGCATCAATTATGATGAAACTTATGTCTCACTTGCTAGACTTGTTTCTATTAGAATTCTATTAGCTTATGCTTGTGATTTAGATTTTAAGCTATTCCAAATGAATGTAAAAAGTGCAATTCTGAACGGTTTTATCAATGAGGAGGCATACGTGGCACAACCTCAAGGATTCATTGACTTTGAAAAACCGGATCATGTTTATAAACTAAAGAATAAGCTTTTATGGTCTTTTAACAAGCATCCTCCAAGCTTGGTATGATAGATTTAAAAGCGTTTCTTTGTAACATGAGTACAAAATGGGAATGTTAGATAACACACTTTTTATAAAAAAGAATAGTTCAAATCTCATCAGTTTAAATATATGTCTATCGACGACCTTATATTCGGTTTGATCTTGTCAAAAGACATTGTGTGTTGAATTTGGAAAACATTCAATGCATGAGAGTTCGAGATGAGCATGATAGGGAAACTTAATTCTGCCGGTATACAATAAAACAAATGAAAGACGGTATCTTCTTTAATCAATCTAAATATATTAAAAAAATGCTTAAGAAATTTGGCTTAGAAGATTCTAAACCAATGAAAACCCCCATGTCCTCGGATAACTATAATCGATGAAAGTGATGAGTGTGATGTCGGTAGATTAGTACCAATATCGAGGCTTGATAAGTGGTTACTCTACTCTACGGATGTAGGCCCGATATCATGTTTTAGTGTCTACCTTTGTGCACGCTTCCAAGAGGCTCCAAAACCTCTCATCTTGAAGCGGTTAAGCGTATCTTCCTGATGAGGTGTCATTTTATACACTATTTCGGGGTCATTTAACCCCCTAAATCATGCAAATATGCCCAGATTACATGCTTAATCAATTTTTTTTAGGTTTTTAGCACTTGGATGGCTGTTGAGGAAATTAACAGTGACGTTGGGCCTATTTGGAGAAGAAAACGGACTAGATTACGGACCTACACCAAATCTTGTGAAGATTTATGCAAACAATGGCTGGAGACGATGTCGCAGGCATAAAGCGACGTCGTCATGATCTATCTGGTGACGGTGTCTGGATATTGGCGATGGTGTACAACGTAGCCGACTTAAAGTGGATCTAGAACCATCTATGTGGCAACGGCGTCAGAAGCATAAAGCGACGCCGTCACGTCGATATGTCTATATATATAAAACCTATTTTAGGGTTTTAGTGTGTAACCTTTGGGATAATTTTGTATAACTTAGGGAGACGAACCCTAACCTTTGTAGTAGCTTCATAGGTCATTTTTAGGGCCTCAAAACCCTATTTAACTACCTTGGATCTATGTTTTAATTCAAGTAAGGTTATTTATCATTCATCATTTAATATGTCTATTGTTGTGTGATTGATTTATCTTCTTGCTTTTATTATAACATGAGAGGCTAAACCCTCCTTTGTATTTGCTTATGATTGCATGAAAGTCGGATTGTAGATCCTATTACTGTTGCTTCTTGTTGATGAACGTACGCGTGAGGCCTTAGAAGACCAGCTTTTGTCTGTATCGCTGTTGACACATCTATGGAAACGCGAGTGCGCAGAAAGGATACCATAGGGTAACAACCCTCATACTACCTTGCCCCTTATATGGTTGATCCCTCATTTAATATACTCTGAGGGGCCTTGTAATAATCTTTATACTACCTTACTTGTGCTTTGCCTTAACAGAATATTAATAGACGGCGGGATTCGTTTAATTCATTCATAACCTAGGAAATACGTACACAGATCATCACAAGTGTGACAGGGCAATAAGATTAGGAGAAACAATCTGATAAGTAATGCATGATTAAGTAAATACATTTAATTATCATAAAGTTATCACCCGTAGATTAGTTTATTTATTACTTTAGTTAGTAGTTTATCAAACCAACTTCTCAAACCATAGATTTACATGCTTTCTATAAAATATAAAAACACAAAAATAATCTTCTCTCAACCTTCAGAATTCTGTTAGACTGTGATCAAATCTTCCCACCTATTCCTCTAGAGAACGATAACAACCCCCGAGTCTTGCCTATACTACTACTACAACGGTTAGGTACTCTGCCTAGGGAGTTGTAAAACTTCTTGTAGAATCCTATGACGACCACGTCAAGTTTTTGGCACCGCTGCATAGGGAATAGTTAGGTTTTGATCATAGTTTAACTTAGTTCTACTCGCTTGAATCATTTCAAGTGAGACTTTAATTTCCACATATTAGCTTTCTTGTAGTCTATCTTTTCTTCGTGTTATCTGTTTTGCAAATCTATCACCATGACACGTAGCACCGTTAAAAGGCTAACCAAACCCCTTGACGAGTCTGAAAGAGAATTATGGAGGCTTAAGAGAGCCGTCTGACGTTTACAGCAGAACAAATCTCTTGCTATAGCCGGAAGAAACCTCTTTGATGCTGAAGCATCCTCCTCCAACAACACTGGAGCCAACCCGCCAACGCCTCCCAAAACCCTACATGAACATTCTCACCCTAATCCCACGAGGCTGATGAATGCAAACAGAACGACCCGGCCGAACATGTATGCCTATCTAGGGGAGACATTTATGATGATCCTTCCATTCTGAGGTTTTTCAAACGACGATTACCCATTCCACGGGGAAGAAATACAAACGTAAGAAAAAGGAGAGCTAGCATGAATGGACTATTAGAAGTAGGTTTGAAGACGAGCTCGCCAACTTTATGCTCGAAAAGAAGTCCCACACAAAAGGTATAGGAGAAATTCTTGACCAGCACCGTAAGGAATTGCATGAACAATTCTCCCAAATCCTCTCCACGATCAGGAAAAGCAAAACTCCTGAACCTGAAGCGCCAACTTTTGCCATAACAACCAGATCATGTTAAACACTTCAGGACCATCTTTCCAGGTCCATGCAATAACATCTGCCAACCACACTGAGGGGGAAACCAAAAAAGAAGGGCCTGAGGACGCAAAACCAAGCATCATGCAAGAACCTGCCCCTCGGCCATCCATCTTTTACCAACCCTCCTAGTCGTCCAAGCTTCCCTTTCCGTCTAGATTAAAGAAGCAGAAAAAGGATGACGAGAACGAGCAGCTCCTCTTAATCTTCAAACAAATCCATATCAACTTGCCGTTCCTGGAAGCCATGATCCACATGCCAAAGGGAGCCAAGGTATTGAAAGATTTCCTTTTACATAAGGAAAAACTTGAAAAACCAGCCTCCTCTGTCAAACTTAGTAAGTAATGTTCTGCTATCATCCAAAGGAGTCTGCCCTAAAAAGAAGGGGACCCAGGAAGCTTCACGCTTCCATGTCTTATCGGACCCATGGCAGTCAAGAACGACTTGGCTGATTTAGGAGCAAGTATAAATCTCATGCCACAATCTCTCTTCTGACGATTAGGGATTTCTAAACTTAAACCAACCAAAATGAGTATTCAGCTGGCCAATCGATCTATCAAATACCCTATCGGGGTCTGCAAGAATCTATTGGTAAAATTAAGCAAGTTCATCTTCCCAGTTGACTTCATAGTTTTGGAGATGGACAAAGACGAGCTAGTCCTAATCATTTTGGGACGACCCTTCCTCGCCTCAACTAGAGCTGTAATTGATGTTCGTGAAGGAAAATTGAGTCTAAGAGTCAGAAGTGAAACCGTTACCTTCAACATTGGGAAATCCATGAAATACAAACACTCTCGCGGCGATTACCTATACTGCGCCGACCACACCGCTAAGATGATCCAAGATTAATTGGTCAACACAATAAGTCATGACGGAAAATAGGCTGAAGAAGAAGAAGAGGAAGATTCTATCAAAGTGGATGCAGTTTCCTTCTACCCTGGGACAGAGCCGATAGAGCCACTCGAATGGAAGGCCCAAGAGAATAAATTAAAACCATCAAGTGTCGAACCACCCAAACTTGAACTGAAGGAGTTACCTGAACACCTTGAGTATGCTTTCCTCCAGGAAAATAACCAACTCCCAGTAGTCATCTCATGCGCATTATCCACTGCTGAAAAAGCCAGGCTTCTAAAGGTTCTTAAGAATCATAAAAGGGTAATCACCTAGAGTATTGCGGATATAAAAGGGATCGATTCCTCTTTCTGCACTCACAAAATTCTCATGGAAGACGAGTTCAAACCAAGTGTCCAACCTCAAAGACGAGTAAACCCAACATCAAGGATGTAGTAGTAAAAAAGAAAAGTAATAAGCTCCTTTTGAACGCATCACAAACGTCAACAAGGAGTTCAATTCACGCCTCGTTAGGAACAAAAACGACCCGGGAAATGACTAAGAAGGGATCACCTTTGAAGTTGAAGCTTCCGGAATTAAATTTTATTCGTGAGTTGGTTTCTTGCCGATTCACCTATATTATATATATACATACTATTGACTACGATTAATTTTTGGCGCCGTTGCCGGGGAGGCTGTGTTATGAATTTCAAGTTATCGTTTGAAGATTGTTTTTTAAAGAACCTTCCTCGGAAGTTATTCTTGTTTTTGTGAATATTTTCGTTAAAAAAATATAAAGATATTATAAAGTAATCAAAAATCCAAAAAAAAATAAAAAACCAACAAAAGAAATCGAGTTGTCAATTGTTAAATCGGCTCACCTTTAGGATTACAAACTATAAGGAGGGTCGATCCTACGAACTTCGACCCGAAAGGAGAAGGTTTTTAATAGCTTCGCGCTTTTCTGCTCCTCTGCTTCTTTGCGCATATTGTAGAGAGCTACCATGTGCAATTTGACTTCCGGTTACCAAAAATATTGTGTTTGTTTTTATAAAAAAATTAAAAAATATTCTTCTTTATCTCCCAACTGTTTAATTCTCATTGAATCATCCGTCCAATCCATATGTGTCTTCTGTGGAAGTCTGGGTGATGAATATGGATGTCCATGTTCTACTTGTAAGTTATGTGGGAACGAAGCTCATTATGGTTACGATTGTCCATCACAAGTTCTGTTTGTTTACAATCAGGACCCGTGCTTCAATCAAAACCTTGATAATTTTACACAAACTTCACCAAGTTTTCCACAGCAATATCTTTGTTGTGAGGACTGCGGGGGTCCTCATGCGACTTTTCAGTGTCAACCGATGAAACAAAGTTTCTTTATTTCTAATTCTTCCGGTTTTGACCAAATCCAACCCCCGCAGTATTCCATTATTCATCAATCTCCTCAGGAAACAAATATGGAACTGTTGCAAGCTAGAGAAGATCTCATAAAAGCTATACAAGTTTTTTTGAAGAAGTATGATCATATACCTTCTAAAGAAAAGTACATGGCTTTATTGCTAGCTGACGAGAAATTTCTTAAAGTTAAGCAAGCTTTTGAATAAGAGAAAAATCAACCGGGATTATTCAAGAATTGCTACTTCAACTTATTCATGATTTGCAACGTCTTAATGAAATTCAACCAAAGCAAGCAGCATAAAAGGGGATAAATAAGCAAGTTCAGAAAAAACAAGAAGAAAAGAGTATTGCAGAATTGCTAGCAGAAGAGCAGGCAGCTACAATTAACTCTTTATATCAAAATCCTGATCTCCTACAAAGCTTCATTTACCAGGATGATGACAACGACGATGACGATTATGACGAGGAGAGTATACTTTCTATGAATACGGATATGTTTGAAACTCCTTCGCCTAATGCAATCACGACTTCTTCCCTAATTGAAGAGCCTAAGGACTCTCTCATAATGGAGGATGAGGATATTGACACTATTCCTGAAAAGGAATTGGACGAAGAAAATGAATCTAGTGCTGAGAACCTTGTCCAAAACCCAAGTGAGTCTGAGGCTACTTTCGATAATGAAAGTGAATGTGATTTGCTAAATTTTGACAATTCCCCTCTCGATGTTTTTGAAGATAATTGTGTAATTTTCTCTAGACCTCTCTTTGATTCTTATGGTGATACTACCTCTAGTGAATATTCTAGTGATGACGAGTCAATTCTGGAGGAGGACGTTTTCTCGAGCCTTCCTTTTAAATTTGACGTAGAATCCATTTCTAGTGACGTGAATTTGATTTATGATGAGGTGCTAGAAGATATTGATGGCACAAACAATCTCATTGATTTTATTATCGATTTTTCTCCTAAGATTGATCCTCTTCTCGAGGAGTTCGTCGGTTAACTCGCTCTTATCAATCTAATTCCACCGAAGATATAATTGAATTTTTCTCCGCATTTCCTATCCCCATTGAGGGTAGTGACTTTCTTTTGGAAGAGACCAATACAATTCTCTCTTATCTTGATGATTCTTTACCTAAGCTTGAGACTTTTAGTTTTGATATTGAAGAGAAGAATAGTCACAGTACCACTACTCACTTTAATTATTCTCTTCCAATTTATGAAAAGTTCAGTTTCCATGACGATCCTACAGAAGAGAAGAATAGTGGCAGTACCACTACTCATGCTGATATTTCTCTTCCTAAGTATGATTCGTTTCACTTTGATCTTTCTGATACTTCGCTTTAGCTTGCCGATAAGAGTGATTCTGTATTTGAAAAGTTCGACGATGAACTTGCTCACATCATATCTCCACCGGAATATGATTGTTACTACTTTGATATTGAACCCGATCTGGGGGAGTTGACTAGAGTTGTTGTGGAAGATATTTTTGGAGAACCCAGAGTTCATATGCCTAATGTTTTAACCACCCTTCCCACCCTTTATCTGGATTTAGACTTCACTCTTTCTACTGATTTCAGCGGATCCGATCATGTAGTTTCTTTTCCTTCCGGAAATAGAAACAAGACTTTCGATCCGGGAATATCTATTGAAGTCCAATCCAAGAGATTTCTATCACTGAATGAATTTTCCATCTCATTCATCAGTGATCCTCTTTCTCCAGTGCTTGAAACTTTGCTTCCATTTTCATCCGAAAATGAGGACAAAGTTTTCAATCCTGGAATTCTTGTTTCAAAAGAGGAGAAATCTCCTCATCTTTTATCTCATCGGGGCTTTAAAGCTTTCAAGAACATTCATAATTTCCTTAATGAAAGCCCGATGATGATTTATGGAGGGGACATTCCTATCTGGGATGTCCCGTATCTCCATTTCGATCCTCCTTGACCAAATCAAGTATGGGGGATCGAGTCAGGCTCAAGACTCGGTTAACAAAAACAAAGCGCTTCTCGGGAGGCAACCCGTGTTTCTATCTTCTTTCTATTTTCTAATAAGTGTAACGTGAGGAGGCTCGCCTCTTCCAATCTCGTGTTTTTGTTGTCTGTGATGATTGGCAGGATTCCCCAGATTATGAAGACTCTCGTGCTTGTGGTTTTGTCTAACGCTCACTCAGTCTTCATCCCTTTGCATGCTTATTTTGGGAATCCTATATCCTCGATCTTATTGACTTTAATCTTTGGCATAATTAATAAACGGCTTTAGATTTACGTGAAATTCCCTTTTGTATTAGGAATATACTTTGGAATTAGTATGAGGGGGTTGGAAACCCCCACACATTGAGGACAATGTATCGTTCTAGTATGAGGGGGGAATCTATCGATTTGATCCCACTTGCATTTGTCTATGTCTTTCACGTAACCCCGTTTTACCAAGAAAATACAAAAAAATGTGATTTTATGCCAAAATTTAAAAAAAATTGCAAAAATAAAATAAGTGTTTATCACAAATGTTGACTTTCCGCTGGTGAGAATAAGAATAATTTTTGACTTGACCGAGCATGTTGAGCTCTAGCTTACTCCCTTAACCTTTATAAATGTATAAGCTTTTGCTAGTCTTTTATACAAGAAGCTTTAAAATGCGAATTCTAGCTCAAAAGGCCAAGATTTTGCAAGTTTCCATAAATGACTTTAAATATGCAAAGCTTAATTTTATTTGGCTAAGCATTCGCGGATCTTTTTATTAAAGATTTTAAATTTGCGAAGAACGAGAAATGATAGAGTTAAATATAAGTTGGAATGCTAAGCAAGGATTAGTTGGAAATCTTAAAAGCTCATAAGTGTAATTTGTGGCTTTTTCTCCCAGTAGCTTCTAAAATGACTAATAATACGTGCTCTTTTTGAAAGACAAGTTAGAGTTTTATCACTCTTAAAAGTCCGTTAAGATCAACATTTTTAGAGTAAAAAGCTTTATCGATGAATTGATAAATAAGAGTTTTTGATCAAAAATATGTTTTAATTTTCTAAAAAGAAATTTTCCCGGTATACTGCGTAAATATGAAATGTTGCAAAAAAAAGAGAAAAAAAAATGATGAAAAATGAAAAAAAATGATAAAATGAAAAGGATGTGAAAAATATAGAAATGTTGCTAGTATATGTTGCTTAATAAATAAAGGGAAAGTGACTTTTTCTAAAATTTAAACATACTCTTGAACTTAAACTTGTTAATCCCTACAAAATTTTGAAACCGAACGTTTGTTAATTCTGATCTGTATTCTCTGCGGGGTGTCAAAAGCCTGGGCACTTGGCCGATGAGGTCGGGAGGTTCCGAGAACAAAGTCACCTCTAAATGGAATAACTTACTACAATGTCTTGATTTGGAGAATTAACTTGCTTTGAGTTATAAACTTACTAAGTTGTTTACGAAATTTTTTTAAGTTAAAGGGTGCAAAAGTCAGAGAGTCTCGACAAAATTAATTCTTTGTGTGGTGTCAAAGCCCGTCACTTTAGAGCAGACCGAGATTGGGAAATGTGCCGAGAAGAAAAATGTTGCTACAATGGAGAATCACACCTTTGACTTCATATAACAAAAGTGGAAGGAGACTGAAACTTGAAAGGTTATATACTAGCTAAAAAACTTGGGTTTAGAATGTCAAAATTTCACAACTGAGCACACACACATTAATTTATTATATCTGCCGGAGGAGAAGTTTTTACACAAATTGTCAAATAAGAGTCATTAGCATCCAACTTGTAATTAAGATGATTTGTTTAAGCTTAGTTTATGGAAGTCAGTAAAAAATCAAGGACGATGAATTTATCCTTCTAGGGCACCTTAGGATTGAGGTGTTTCTTATTCAGTGATCCTAAAGTTATGATCAATAATGAAAGTCAAGCATATGATACATAATGAAAAAATATGAAAAATCTGTTGCAGAAGAAAAATGGTAAACACGGGGTTGTTAAAAAAACTAGTATTTCTTAATATCCTTTTATTTACACATTGCTACTTTTTTTTACGGATTTAATTAAGGGGTTTAAATTTTTTTATTGTTCAAAATACATTGATTTATTTCATTGCGTGAGGACACATCAATATTTTAGTATAAGAGGATTTGGTATGTGCTTAAATACACATATCTTTTTCTCAATAAAACGAGCTTAAATGACCAAAAACGGACTCAAAATGCCAAAAATATGCTTGTTTTGTGTTATGTACTGTGCAGGTAACGGATATCAACAAAAAGACAAAAACGAAGCCAAAACGGACAAAACCGAGCACGGGATTGGAAAGAGCGTGGAAAAACAAAGCCAAAAGCGTATGCATCTAAGTGGGCTAAGTCATCCCATTAAGCTTTTAAAACTAAGCCTTTTATATCACCAAAAATCCCTAAATATCCAAATTAAACCCAACCGGCCCAAAAACAAACAACAAGCCCAATAACCATAACCCTGTTACAACCTATTACACCGTTAGTTCTTAGGGACTAACAATGACAGTCCCTACAACTTTACACCGTTAGTCCTTGGGGACTGACACAGACAGTCCCATGACCCTAACACCCGTTATCTTTTTTTTAACCCTAATTTTGAAAATCCCGAATTTTGCGGGAAGGCCCAAAACAAGCAACCCCCCCACTCTATGGTTGTGAACATTTCCAACAAACCTTCCCCTTAATCCTGACACACGCTAGAGCCACGTGGCAGCCTCTTATTGGACGAATTGACAAAGTTAAGGGATAGGGACAAAATTAAAGGACGGTTTAATTGTGATTGGCGAGATTGAAGTTTTCCAGAAGTAATTTTGGAATGAATTGAAGACATTAGTTGGCTGGTTTGACCTCACAAGGATAAGCACGACCCTCACCCTATAAATAGGGGATGATTCACACAGTGAAAGATATCTTAGTTGTAGGAGTAGTGTTAGTTTACTGCTTATTTACAGCTTATTCTTATGCTTTTTGTCTTTTAATATTGTCATTTACTCATTGTTACCCTCAAGGGTCATTCAATAAAAAAAGTGAGTTCTAATTTCCATTTTACAGCTTATTTCTGTCATTGCTTATTTACTGTTTATTCTGCTTATTACATGCTTATGATTGCTTATTTTGTCTTTTGAATGCTTTTCATATTAATGTTTTGTTTTTATGACCATTGGATTGATTTTAATTTAAACTGCTTGAGTTTGGCCTAAATGGCTTATTCTTATTGCTTATGATTGAGTGCTTATTTCCTTTAGTAAATTGCTAATTTGTGCTCAAGAATGCTCATGCTAAATCCGTTTTCATGATTTACATGCTTTTATATTCTGCTTTTGATTTGTAAGAAAATAAAGGAGTGTTTGGAATAAGTTTTCAAAATGGGTCAAATAAGGTTTGAAGTTGGTTTTGGTTTATGAGTTAGTTTCATAAGCTTAAATAAGGTCTTAGTGCTAGCTTTCATAAGTTTAAAGTAAGTTTTATTAAGATTTATAGCTTATGCTATCAAAACTCAAGTCTGCTGGTATCTAAACCTTTTCAAACAGATTATTTGCTAATTTTCTTAAAGGTCCATTTAGAGTGTGAATTTTGATAAAAGCTAGCTACATTTTCCTTATTTTAAGTCTGTCATGAGTTATTTATCTTTGGTTAAGCCTCTTAGAAAGTTTTAGCAAAAATAAAGCCAAAACATCAAGTAGTGTAGTTTGTCTCTTTCTATTTATCTTTTCTAGCTTATTCATTAAACTTATATGCTTTTATCCAACTTATTAGTGTTATTTGGGTCTAGTGCCTTATCTGTTTTAGATTTTTAGCTTGTTCTAGTTGATTCTTTGTTCTACATCCTAGCTTAAGTGTGCCTAAAGTTCTTTTTAGTCCTTTTAGAGTAAACCGTCTTTAGGTTTAGAGGTCTTTTTAGCTTATTGAAATTGCTTATCTCCTACTTTCCGTGCTTTTAATTACGAGGTCTAGAAGGTTGTATTATAAAATACTTTGAAGAGTAGGTTAAATGACCCTCATATTGCGATTGTCTAGGTAGAAAAGCCCATTTGCTTAAGGACAAGCAAATCCCAAGTGTAGGGGTATTTGATGAGTGTCATTTTATACACTATTTCTAAGTCATTTAACCCTCTAAATCATGCAAATATGCCTAGATTATGTGCTTAATCGTTTGTTTTTGTATTTTTAGCACTTGGATGGCATTTGGAGGAAATATACGTGACTTGGGCTCATTTGGAGAAGAAACGGACGAGATTACAAACTTGCACCAAGATTCACCAAGAAGTATTGTTCTTAGAGTGTGGAGACGGCGTCGCAGGCATAAAGCGACGCCGTCGTGATCTATCTGGTGACGGTGTCTGGATATTGGCGGCGGCGTCACAACGTAGTCGACTTAAAGTGGATCTAGAACCATCTACGTGGCGATGGTGTCAGAAGCATTAAGCGACGACGTCGCGTCGATATGCCTATATATACAAAATCGTTTTTATGGTTTTTAGGAGTGTAACTTTTGGGGATAACTTTGTATAACTTAGGGAGACGAACCCTAGTCCTTGTAGCAGCTTCTGAGGTAGTTTTTAGGGCCTCAAAACCCTATTGTACTACCTTGGATCCATGTTTTAATTCAAGTAAGATTATTTATCATTAATCATTCAATATGTCTATTTGTTGTGTGATTGATTTATCTTCTTAATTCCTATATAACATGTGAGACTAAACCCTCCTTTGTATTTGCTTATGATTGCATGAAAGTCGGATTGTAGATTTTCTTGTTGATGAATGTGCGTGTTAGGCCTTAGAAAACCAGCTTTTGTCTGTATCGCTGTTGACACATCTAGGGAAACGCGAGTGCGTAGAAAGGATACCATAGGGTAACAGTCTTCATACTACCTTGCCCCTTATGTGGTTGATGCCTCCTAAGGTATTTCACACGCTTTTAATATACTCTTAGGGGCCTTGTAATAGTCTTCATACTACCTTACTTGTGCTTTGCCTTAACAGAATATTAAATAGACGGCGGATTCGTGTAATTCGTTCATAACTTAGGAAATACTTACACATTACATCACAAGTGTGACAAGGCAACAGGATTAGGAGAAACAATCTAATAAGTAATGCATGATTAAGTAAATACATTTAATTATCATAAAGTTATCACAATTAGATTAGTTTATTAATTAGATTCGTTATTAGTTTATCAAACAAACCTCTCAAACCATAGATTTACCTGCTTTCTTATAAATATAAAAATACAAAAATAATCTTCTCCCAACCCCTATAATTCTATTAGATTGCGATCAAGCCTTCTCAACCTATTCCCCTAGAGAACGATAACAACCCCCGAGTCTTGCCTATACTACTACTACAGTGGTTAGGTACTCTGCCTAGGGAGTTGTAAAACTTCTTGTTGAAGTCCTACGATGACCGTATCAGTTGGCCATATTCATTGAGAGGGGTGATCAAATAGGAAGTTGCAATTAATTTATTTACAAAGTATAAAAGGTCCTTACATAATGACACGTACCCTTTATCTTCTTTTTTTATTTTCTTTATTTTTAATTTCTTAAATCGTGATCTAATACGATAATTCAACATATGTGAGGTATTCATAAATTTGTTAAAATAAGCATATAAGCTGAAGGAAAAAGTAGATAAAATAATCACCGGTGACGGTTTATGGTTCAGTTAAAATGAATACCTTATGGATAAGCATCACTCATGCATTTTCAAGTGAATCAAAAATCTACATGGCTTTAAAAATCATGACACCATCATTGATAACCTTAAGTGATCCAAGATTTAAAAAGAATAAGATTCTGGCCTGTATAAATACCATAATGTTTAGGAATAAGATAATTAGTTTATAGTGTTCGGGTATAGTAAAATCAAAAGCTTTTCAAGGGGTCAAATAATCAGGTTTGTATAACAAAATCGGAAATAGATGCAATAAAACAGACGAGTTTTTCTTTTGTGCCTGTTTGTTATTAATTACATAGGCTAAACTTTATGGAAAGTATAAAAATAATTGCAAAACAAACTTTCTTAGTGTACATTAAGTGTTCTCGAGATTAGTATTAAAAAATTGCAAAACTGTATTGTTAAATTATAACCTTTACCACATCTTGTAATGATCTGTATATCTACTTGCTTTTGTATATTTGTTAGTTTGTTGTTGGTTCATAATCTGCGTTATCTGTTGTTATTGGCAAATTACAAAACGAAACTTTTAGTTTGATTATCTACGGCTCCGGGCATCATTTGAAAAAGTTAAAGAAATCAGCTAGTCGCTTTCCTAAGGCGTTTCCTTTTGCGTCTAACCTTTAATCCCTACGTTGAGGCAACTACTAATCAATTTGTGTATTTGTTATACATATGCAACCTTCAGTGTCTAACTTGTGTATACAGTATTCCCGTGAGCCAACTGAAACATATATAAGCACTAAAGGACTTGAACATATAACTAAGAAAAAAAATACTATTTAATTCAATGATAGGTTGTGCGTTGCCTCTTTTTGCTATATGTTGAAACAAAAGGTGACCTGTAGCTGTTGTTACGGGATGTTAAATTGAGATTGATCTTTTTTACTAATACCAAACAGGCTTGTATTACTTGAGTAGTTTATGCTAAAAGGAGCATAGAATATAATTTCAGTAAATTAAATATGCAGGATACCTGTGATTATCCTCTTTAGCCTGGCATGCAGTTTAGGGGCACTTGAGTCAGCCGGGTGAAGACTTTGGGCATTCATTCCGTCTATCCAATATGTGTTTACCCGACCCTTGTCATTAATGCCCACCTATCCAAAAAACGCACAACTATTTTCCATTTCTGACCCAAACCCAATTGTAAGATACCCACATTTCTTCATTAAAACCCGTCATCGACACATCAACTCTAAGCATATGGCATATAATTCTGAATCCCAGTCGCGCCCTCTGAACCAATATGAATCACATTATCCACCTCATTCAACGTCCATCTCAACCTATATCTATCCGAAAACACCTTACAGTTCTCAAACATAGTCGACTGCTCATCAACCACACCGCTTACATACGCTCATCAACCCTTTCATCTAAATTTAGAAAAGAAAATTCTCTTTCATCTAAAGTTTAAGCTTATGAGGAGACCAAATCAAGGCTACTTCATTGTAGGAATTCAAAGGACTGATCACATCTATATACATACACATGCTTCTGTTCAGCTTATAATTATAGGTTTGAAAAGTGTCTATCCATTCATTCAACAAACAACATAATATATACAAGTAATAGATGATTCTAGACGTGAGCTAGGCCCAATACAAATACATATCGGGCTAACACTCCCCTGTAGTTGGAGCGGGAGGACACCGGACGCTCAAACTGGATCAAAACTCCTTAAATAAAGCTGAAGGTAATCCTTTTGTGAAGATATCTATAAACTAATAACGTGAAGGAACATGAAGGACCCGAACCTGACCAGCATCAACCAAATCGCGAACAAAATATATGTCAATCTCAATGTGCTTCATACGCTAATGTTGAACCGGGTTGCATGATAAATACACAACACTAACATTATCACTGTAAACAAGCATAGGTGAAGACAAAGGTGTATGCAACTCACGTAGTAAATTCAGTAACCAACAAGTCTTAGCAACAGAATTGGCAACACCACGATACTCCGCCTTAGCACTAGAACGAGAAAGCATTGGTTGATGCTTAGAGGACCACGAGAGTAAGTTGTTGCCAAAAAAAACACAGTATCCAGAGGTCGATCTTCGGGTAGTCGGGCAACCAGCCCAATCCGCATCTGAATAAGCCACCAAATCTGTAGTGGAGGATGAAAATAACTGCAAGCCATAATCCAAAGTACCCTGAACATACTGTAGGATCCTTTTAAGAGTAGAGAAATGAGACTCTCAAGGATCATGCATATAAAGGCAAACCTGCTGGACCGCAAAAGAGATGTTAGGACGGGTAAAGGTAAGATACTATAAGGAACCCGCAAGACTGCGATACAAAGTCGGATCAGAGACCGGATCACCATCAACACCAAGCTTAGACTCCGTATCAACAGGAGTTCGATAAGGATTACAGTTAACCATATGTGCCCTCTCAAGAATCTCAACAACATATTTCTTATGAGATAAGAATAACCCAGAAGAATCCCGTGTAACAGAAATGCCTAGAAAATAATTAAGTGACCTAAGATCTGTCATAGAAAACTCCTGATGCAAGGAAGCAATAATCCAATGTAACAAAGTCTCAAAAGATGCAGTGAGAACAATATTATCAACATATAACAATAAATAAGTTGAATATGTCCCTTGTCTATAAATAAATAAAGATGAGTCACACCGACTATGCTGAAATCCAACACGAGTAATGTAAGATGCAAATCGTTGAAACCAAGCTCGAGGAGCCTGCTACAGCCCATAAAGAGACCGCTGTAATAAACATACATGGCCAAGATGAACAAAATCCCGAAACCCGGGAGGCTGATACCATGTAGGTTTGGGAAAGTGTCTATCCATTCATTCAACATACGACATAATATATACAAGTAATCGATGATTCTAGATGTGGGTTAGGCCCAATACAAATACATACCGGGCTAACAATAATTAGTAGTTTTTAAAAAATGCTACAGTGACATTGCAAATGAACTCACACAAACACTACTCTCATGGTGCTGCCCTGCCAGCGTTGGGAAGCTAGACATCAAGTAAGTGGCTTGATGGGGATAACTAAGCTGACACGCTGGAGTTGGCTATCAATCTGCTTAATTCGCTTGAAGGTGCGATACCTCACATCTTATTCATGACCACACATTTTCGCTCAATGAGAATGCAAAAAGTTTTTTTTTTTAGGCTCAGATAAGTAAGGAATCGGATATGTCGGATATGAGGATACGGCCACCATGGATGCAAACTTTGCAAGCTTGCCCAGCCAAGATGCACATAATCCAAAATTTAATCGAACCCGATTATAGACATTTAAATATTATCATCACAGCCTCTTAGAACCGTTATCATTATCATCTTATAAAAACGGCTTCAGAACACCTTAAGCATATTATTTACTTTAAAGAAAAACCATAACTCACCACTCCTAATTCCAACGAAAGGAGTGGCGTTCGCTTATGCTTACGTCATTGTTGGCTAATTCTGGGCTAATGGTAGCTTAATGCCTGACTTTACTATAGCTTATGTGCGACAAAATAGTGTTGTCAAATAAGCTTAAAAGTTACAACATAAGCTGAAATAAAAGTTATTTAAGTTGTGTTTTTATTAAATTTGCAGCCATGGGAATAGTGTAATATCAACATCTGCATCCAGTGTAGCATCACACACCGATCAACATCGCCGCGCACCATGAACGGTTTCTTGGCAAAACGGTCAATGTCAAAGGAAAGCAACCGCATAAACCAGAAGAGGAAAAGGACTTCCACAGTAATGAAGTAAGGCTTCTTAAAGAACTTCTAAAGGAAAAGACAAAACAAGTCCAACAGATGATCAAAGATCAAGCCAAAGAATATTATGAAAACAAGGCCATCATGCAGAGAAAGGAAGAACTATGGCAATCAGAAAAAAGTTTGCTTATAAAAGATCTTACAGATTCCCTCAAGATTATTGATCAGCTTAAAATAGTACAAATTAAGTTTAAAGAACAAAAGGATGAAGAAATAAGGAAGCTAAAAGCACAACTGCAGGAGGAAAAAGATAAGGAAAGAGAGGTTCAATACTCCAGTAAGGAATTCCGGCTACTAGGAAACTCTCAGATAGCAAGACCCTTCATGGAATTATTCTGGAAACACCACAACAGCTCTAAAAATTAGGAAAGTCACTAATCAACTCTATAATGTAAAGGTTGAGTTTGAAATTCCTAATTGCCTAATGTTTGGAACCACCGCAATAATAGACACGGGAGCATCAGCATGCTGTATCAACAAGAAAGTCATTCCAGAAGACGCACTGGAACCTCTAACTCAGACCGTCTTCTTTAACGGCTTAAACACAACATATCCCTTGTTATATATGTTTTTGTGAAGATTGCTTAAATGAAGCAAGAATCCTAGAAGAAGAACCATTAAACAAAGCTAAGCGATCTAACAAACCAAGACGATCAAAACAAAAGTCATGGGAAAGATGGTCTACCCTAGGTGAACCATCAGGAAAGTGGGATTATTATGTTGGTATGATGCTCCAATAAACACAACCCCAATAGAAGAAATTGCAGCAACCGGTTGGGGAGATGAATTCTCTGACAGTGAAGCTACCCCGGGAAAAGTAACAATTCTTGATGAAAAAGATAACTGGATGATGATGAAAGGAACGGAGGAAAGATTCTTGTATTGCAAGAACAATTTTCACAAAACCAACAAGACTTTCTTGATGAATACTTACCACAATGGGATGACCAACTTGCTATTCAAAAGCACAAATCAGAAATGGAATGGGAAAACCCATTCGCAGCAAAGCGTAGTGAGAACCATACATTGCTTCATCTTTCTAAAAATGAAGAGAAAGATGATGATCTGCCATACCCAAAGTTTAGAAAATTTAAACAATTAGCAGCACAAATCATCAATAAACATGAAGAGCATGCGTTCCCAATAGCTGCATATGATGCAGAATCTAGCATAAGCTATCAACCTCTACCTGATGCAATAATAGGGCCAGCACTATATCCACTAGTAAGACAAAAACACAACCAACATATAAACCAGACTATCAATTTGATTATCCTCAGGGAAAAGGTACTACCTTTTACGAAGGATATGGTGAGTATCACAACTCACAGTGGACACTACCACTGGCATGGATGGAATCAGGAGTAATGCTTGTCTTACCAACAGATCCAGGCTTATGGTCAGTCGTAATATCAAGATGGGAGTCTATAACAATCAATAGACTTAATAGTCAAACATGGTCTGATAATAAGGCAAAGTTAGCTTTTGTGGAAAATCTTCTTGGAGAAAGCGAAAATTTAATGTGGCAGCAATGGCGAACTGCATACCCAAGGGCATACTCTGCTCTTGAAACAATCGCAGATGGCCCACAAAACATAACCTCATAAGTAAGGCAACTGATTATAATGGAAGACCCATATAGAGGCTCGACTAATGAATAAGACAGAGCCTACAGGGATCTAGATAGAATAACTTGTGAAGAAACCAAGAATTTGTGGTCATTCTTGAATGATTTCCGACAGTTAGCCATAAAATCAAGAAATTTATATTTCCTCTCAACAACGCAAAAACTTTTTTCTAAACTACCACACTCTCTATCTAAGAAGATAGAAGAATCGTTCAAAGCTAAACACCCTGGTCTCAGCGCAGGAGTTTTACCTGCAATAAAATTCACTCATACTTTCGTCTCAGAAATGTGCAAAGATGTAGCGCTTGCCAAAGAATTAAGAGACTTATCCCTTTGTTCTGCCATACCAATCCCTGGTTATTACAAGAATAACAGGAAGAAATATGGAATTAGAAAGTCAAGAGCATATAAAGGAAAGCCATATAATTCTTATGTAAATCCATTCAAGAGGAAGTATAAGGATGATAAAGGGAGTCAAGAAGTGTAAATGCTTTATTTATGGAAAGGAAGGACACTTTGCAAAAGATTGCAGAAGCAAGCAAAGAAATATTACAAGATCAGCTGTTTATCAAGAACTGGATCTTGATGACAATTGGGATATTATCTCAGCAGAATTCGATGATAGCAGTGTCTATAGCATATCGAAAGGAGAAGGTGATGTTCACCAGAATATTAGTATTATGGTTCAAGACACTCCTCTTGAAGAAGCAATCTTTATGTCAATAGAGGGAACTAATGAAAGTGATGATGAACAAAGCATAGAAGAAGATTATTACAGTCATCATGCTTTCATGTTTCACCCTGGACCACCAACAAAGATAGCAGATATGGTTCAATCCGCAGGATCGTGGAAGCCAGACAAGGAGTTACCAACCCAAAGCAAAAGTTGTGAGAATGATTGGAAAGAAAACACGGTCACAAACTACACAGTCTGCTATTACTATGGAATATTAACTACAAACATGTCAAGGCTCAACTGTCCCAAATGCCAATTGACAACATGTGCCCTTTGTGTAAGAAACTATCTTGGCAAAACGGTCAAAGTCAAAGGAAAGCAACCGCATAAACCAGAAGAGGAAAAGGACTTCCACAGTAATGAAGTAAGGCTTCTTAAAGAACTTCTAAAGGAAAAGACAGAACAAGTCCAGCAGATGATCAAAGATCAAGCCAAAGAATATTATGAAAACAGGGCCATAATGCAGAGAAAGGAAGAACTATGGCAGTCAGAAAAAAGTTTGCTTATAAAAGATCTTACAGATGCCCTCAAGATTATTGATCAGCTCAAAACAGAACAAATTAAGTTTAAAGAACAAAAGGATGAAGAAATAAGGAAGCTAAAAGCACAACTGCAGGAGGAAAAAGATAAGGAAACAGAGGTCCGATACTCCAGTGAGGAATTCCCGCCACTAGGAAACTCTCAGATAGCAAGACCCTTCATGGAAGCAGAAGTTCATTATTCTAGAAACACCACAACAGCTTTTAAAATTAGGAAAGTCGATAATCAACTCTACAATGTAAAGGTTGAGTTTGAAATTCCTAATTGCCCAATGTTTGGAACCACCGCAATAATAGACACGGGAGCATCAGCATGTTGTATCAACAAGAAAGTCATTCCAGAAGACGCACTGGAACCTCTAACTCAGACCGTCTTCTTTAACGGCTTAAACTCAAGACAGTAGGCTACACACAGAATAAAGCAAGGCTCTTTCCTAATCGGAGGAAACAAATTCAAGATACCTCTTATATATGCATTCGATATGAATGACAGTAATGGTATCGAAATGCTGATAAGAGCCAATTTCCTAAGGTCAATAAAGGGAGGAATCTGAATAAAAGGTGATGAGATAACCATTTACAAAAAGGTTACTAGAATCAAGACTTCAAATCAAACTGAAGTCACCAAAGTTGCTATCACTGAGTTAGAAGTAAGCGAGGAGGAATTTATTTAAATAAATAAATTAATTTATTTCAATCAAGAAGGAAGCAAAGCATTCTTAGAACAATTCAAACCTGTCATAGAAAGGTTAAAACATCAAGGCTACATCGGAGAAGAACCCCTAAAGCATTGGAAAAAGAATGGTGAACTTTGTAAGCTGGATATCATCAATCCAGATATTGCAATTGAAGACCGACCATTAAAACATGTTACTCCAACAATGGAAGATTCATTCAAAAAACATGTTGATAGTCTTCTCAAAATTGGTGCCATTTGTCCAAGCAAAAGCAGGCACAGAACAATGGCAATGATCGTAAATTCAGGAACAATAATTGATCCTGCAACTGGAAGAGAAATCAAGGGAAAAGAAAGTATGGTTTTTAATTACAAGTCCTTGAATGATAATATATAAAAGGATCAATACTCCATACCCGGAATCAACACGATCATCAAGAGAGTAGGAGGCACAAAAATATTCTCAAAGTTTGATCTAAAATCAGGATTCTATCAAGTTGCTTTGGATGAAGAATCAATCCCTTGGACTGCGTTCTTACTCCCAGGAGGACTCTATGAATGGCTGGTTATGCCCTTTGGTGTGAAAAACGCCCCAGTAGTATTCCAAAGAAAGATGGATAAATGCTTTAAAGGAACAGAGTCATTCATCGTAGTATATATTGATGATATACTGGTTTTCTCAAAAAAATGAAAAAGAGCATGCCAAGCACCTAGAAAAGATGCTAAAAATCTGTGAAGATAATGGCCTAGTCTTATCTCCAACAAAGATGAAGATAGCAGTCTCAATAATAGACTTTTTGGGAGCAGTCATAGGAGAATGAACTATAAAGTTGCAACCACACATCATAAAGAAGATCGTTAACTTTAATGAAGAAGAGTTGAAGAAAAAGAAAGGATTAAGGTCATTCTTAGGTATCCTTAATTATGCTCGAAATCATATCCTAAAGCTTGGGATACTCCTAAGGCTATTTTATGGAAAAACAAATGCTCATGGAGATAAAAGACTAAAGTCTTCTGACTACGAGTTAGTCAAAAAAATCAAAGAACATGTTCAAAATCTTCCAGATCTCGAAATTCCACTAGAAAATGCTTACATCATCTTGGAGACAGATGGATGCATGGAAGGATGGGGAGGAATAGTCAATTAGAAAAAGAGTAAGGGAGATCCAAGAAGTTTAGAAAAAATTTACGCCTATGCAAGTGGAAAATTCTCAACAACCCAATCCAAAATGGATGCTGAAATCAATGCATGCATCAACACTCTAGAAAAGTTGAAGATTTACTACCTTGACAAACAGGAAGTCACCTTAAGAACAGATTGCCAAGCCATTATTAGTTTTTATAACAAAACTAATAGCAATAAATCCTCAAGGGTTAGGTGGATCAAGTTTGCAGATGCAGTCATAGGAACAGGCGTCAAAATTAATATAGAATACATAGAAGAGAGGCATAATACCCTTGTTGATTCTCTCTCAAGACTCGTTAACCTTTGTTTTGCAGAATGCACATGAGAAATGAAGCAATTAGCGGCAGCAGCTCTTTACTCAGTGGAGGAAGTTCTACAGTCCCCCAATGCCTTTCAGAAGAATATGAAGATCACTTGCGAAGAAGTCATGAAGATTTCCAACCACTTCCAAGAATCTTCACAAAAACTATCTTTACAAATGAAGAACCAGGAGCACTATACAGACATGACCAGCTCAAAGCCAACCAAAACCTAATCAGAATGGATAAATCTGATGCATGGAGATCAGTCGCCCAAGACATTAAACTATCAGCAGCAAAGGAAGCAGTCAAAACCATGTGAAGTCTACAAGCAATCATACAATGCAAAGCCCAAATATGCTTCGGCATGTTAGCTAAACTAGTCCTAAATCTACATCAACCAATTTAGCTAATAATTTAGCTTGTGTTTATAATCATTTTAAATCTCTTTTCTAAAGTAGCACTTAAAAATTTCAAAAGTATTTTTGAAAAACAAAAAGAACTTGAGTCTAGAGTCCAAAGTTTTCAAGAAAAGCTTGAATCTTGTGAGGATATTACCGAGAAAAACACAGAGTGAAACCCGAAAAAGCCTTCAATAGATCTCAACTGAGATCCAACAATCCAAACCACTCACTAAAAGAGAAGTCTTGAACCTTGTTCAAGAAATAGCTGAGCAACCAAAGTTAGTCGAAAAAGAAGCCCTTAGACTAATAGAAGATCTCAATCAGAAGCTTTAGAAGGTTGAACACATTCTTTATAAAGTTAAGAAGCTTATCACCAGATGAGTCTTGTCAATTTAAAAGCAACAACTGAATATCAAGAAGCTATACAAGCTACTGAAGATATTGAATCACCAGCAGTCGGTTTTGCAAAAAAATCCGATTACAAATGAGGTCTAACTAATCAAGTACACGCTGTTATAAAACAAAAAGTTTATACTATTATTGAGAAGGAGATTCAGCCTGCTGATCTTAAAGACTCGATATCAAGTTTAGCCAAAAGACTTGATAACTTCTCAATCAGTGGTAAAATTCCTGTGAAAAAACAGATGGAAAGATACACGTCTTTGAAGATCCCGATAAAATCTTTAAAGAGCAGTTTGAAAAAGAACCAAAGAAATAAGTTTTAGAAGGCCAAGCATCCTCAACAGAAATTCTACGCAGACAACAGAACTTCCAACTCAAGAAGATTAGATCTATGGTTATCGAGCAATGACCAGAGGCAGATATCAAGCAGCTAGAGCAACAAGAAGGGTATTTGGAAGAAATAACTACAACATTACCCTAGAGTCAGCTGTAGACCTAGAAAGACAGCTAGAACTATCAAGAGAAAGGCAAGCAAACCTTGTCCCAGCAGAAGTACTTTATTTAAACAATAGAAGTATTGCAAGGCATAAAGTATACCAACATTACTCTAAACAAAGAATCATGTGCATCAATGATAACCAAACAAATCTCCCATTATGTAACCAACAAAGTTATCAAATCCTAAGAACTTCAAGACTCCAACATATCCATTTGGGGATATTCATGATAAGGTTACATGCACTACATCGAAGAAGTGCTGGCATAAATGCTTTGGTGGTCCTCAGAGACACTAGATGGGAAGATAGTCGGCAAATCATTAGAACCATAAAAGTAGATCTCTTTGCAGGAACATAGCTAGTCTACATGTTCCCTGATATGGTTCTAAGTATAGATGATTTCCATAACCATGTGGAAGTCGCTATACAAACTCATAGATATGATACATGGCAAAGAGGTGAAAGTAACCTGCTAGTCATAATGGCCATGATTGATAGACTATCAAATACCAGTTATATGGGATTCCAATACAGTGTGGATAACGTTGTGGATCACCTCACAACAACTGGCATCACAACAATACCTGGTAAGAGAAGAAGTGTAGAAGAACTTAAAGGAATAAGATGGAACCTCAAACCTTCTGAACAAACTATGGTACGTGTTCCATCAAGAGTAGAAGTGAATGAAAGGCTTAACAGATCATTAAGCCTCCAGTTTGAAAGATATCATAGAGCACCCCAACCAGCAAGATACTCAGTTGACTAACATGATCAAGAAATACTAGGCAATGATCACTTAGATGAAGATGAAGAACATTTTATAGGAATCTGCTTGCAAGATCCACAAACACAACATATCCCTTGTGATATATGTTGTTGTGAAGATTGCTTAAATGAAGCAAGAATCCTAGAAGAAGAACCATTAAATAAAGCTAAGTGATCTAACAAACCAAAACAATCAAAACAAAAGTCATGGGAAAGATGGTCTGTCCTAGGTGAACCATCAGGAAAGTGGGATTATTATGTTAGGTATGATGCTCCAATAAACATAACCCTAATAGAAGAAATTGCAGCAACCGGTTGGGGAGATGAATTCTCTAACAGTGAAGCTACCCCAGGAAAAATAACAATTCTTGATGAAAAAGATAACTGGGATGATGATGAAAGGAACGGAGGAAGGATTCTTGTATTGCAAGAACAATTTTCACAAAACCAACAAGACTTTCTTGATGAATACTTACCATAATGGGATGACCAACTTGCTATTCAAAAGCACAAATCAAAAATGGAATGGGAAAATTCATTCGCAGCAAAGCGTGGTGAGAACCATATAGTGCTTCATCTTTCTAAAAATGAAGAGAAAGATGATGATCTGCCATACCCAAAGTTTAGAAAATTTAAACAATTGGCAGCACAAATCATCAATAAACATGAAGAGCACGCGTTCCCAACAGCTGCAGATGATGCGGAATCTAGCACAAGCTATCAACCTCCACCTGATGCAATAATAGGGCCAGCAATATATCCACCGGCAAGACAAAACCCGCAACCAACATATAAACCAGACTATCAGTTTGGTTATCCTCAGGGAAAAAGTAATACCTTTTACGGAGGATATGGTGAGTATCACAAGTCACAGTGGACACTACCACCGGCATGGATGGAATCATGAGTAATGCCTGTCTTACCAACAGATCCAGGCTTATGGTCAGACGTAATATCAAGATGGGAGTCTATAACAATCAATAGACTCAATAGTCAAACATGGTCTGATAATAAGGCAAAGTTAGCTTTTATGAAGAATCTTCTTGAAGAAAGCAAAAAATTAGTGTGGCAGCAATGACGAACTGCATACCCAGGGGCATACTCTGCTCTTGAAACAATTGCAGATGACCCACAAAACATAACCTCACAAGTAAGGCAACTGATTATAATGGAAGACCCATATAGAGGCTCGACTAATGAATAAAACAGAGCCTACAGGGATCTATATAGAATAACTTGTGAATAAACCAATAATTTCTTGAATGATTTCTGACAGTTGGCAGTAAAATCTAGAAAATGATATTTCCCCTCAACAACGGAATAGTCAAATGGAAGAAGAGTAAGGGAGATCCAAGAAGTTCTGAAAAAATTTACGCCTATGCAAGTGGCAAATTCTCAACAACCCAATCCACAATTGATGCTGAAATCAATGCATGCATCAACACTCTAGAAAAGTTGAAAATTTACTACCTTGACAAACAGGAAGTCACCTTAAGAACAGATTGCCAAACCATTATTAGTTTTTATAATAAAACTAATAGCAATAAATCCTCAAGGGTTAGTTGGATCAGGTTTGCAGATACAGTCATAGGAACAGGCGTCAAAACTAATATAGAACACGTAGAAGGGAGGAATAATACCCTTGCTGATTCTCTCTCAAGACTCGTTAACCTTTGTTTTACAGAATGCACAGGAGAAATGAAGTAATTAGCAACAGCAACTCTTTACTCACTGGAGGAAGTTCTACAGTCCCCCAATGCCTTTCAGAAGAATATGAAGATCACTTGCGAAGAAGTCATGAAGATTTCCAACCACTTCCAAGAATCCTCACAAAAACTATCTTCACAAATGAATAACCAGGAGCACTATACAGACATTACCAGCTCAAAGCCAACCAAAACCCAATCAGAATGGATAAATCTGATGCATGGAGATCAGTCGCCTAAGACATAGAACTATTAGCAGCAAAGGAAGCAGTCAAAACCATGCGAAGTCTATAAGTAATCATACAATGCAAAGCCTAAATCTGCTTCGGCATGTCAACTAAAGACAACCACTAGTCTGACCAAAAAGAAGATGTCAGAATTCAAAACAAATAAGCCAGAAGATTCGTCATTGAATTGGAGGTCTTTGCACAACGACTGGGCCGCAACAACATCTAAGCCCAAAGAAGTCCAAGACTACACCCAAGAAGATAACACGTATCGCTATAATAGGAAAGGATTTCTAGAAGATGACGACAGTAGTGACGATTCAATTTTTATTGTGGACCCGGGATGGGATGATTATTGTCTGCAAGAGTTAAAATTGAATCGACTCATTCCACTTTATCCTGAAGCTCGAAGGGCCCGCATGTGAATCAATATGTCGGCCATCTATGTTTAATAATCGTGTGAATTATTTATGGTAGGCCAATGTAGTAAAATTAAATAATGGTTTGAGAATATTCTTTGGCATATGCCATGGTTTATTCCTTTATGCTTTAGCATATGCCATATGCCAAAAACATATTCCTTTGTGTTTTAGCCTATAAAAAGGCACTTGTATAAGTTGTATCGATCATCGAAAACCCAATACCACTACTACCACCACCACCACCATTGTAATATTATCAAGCTTTCGCAGTGTTTTTATAAAAAGGTGTGTTTTAAGTAATATTTGTACTTTAAAGTTTTAGTTTTTGAGCTTTAGTACAAGATAAAAATTCCTGGCAATGTAATTTTCATCTTGGTATCAATGCTTTAAATCAAAACGTTCTTAGCTCTATGGAAGGCTAAACCCTTCAGGTATATTTAGGAAAAGCAGTAAAGGTATTATTCTATCAATAATTCGTATTTTTGCAGTAACATTTTTATTAAAAATTTCATTAAACCACTTGTTTTTTATAAAAGACAGCGCAATTGCTTCTTTATAAAAAGTACCGTATAAGTCGGGAAAAGTTTGAAGTTAACCGTTTGGTGAATCTAAAACAAGTTTATAAATATATCCTTTGAAGTTTTTAATGTTATGTCCGAGCGCTTTGAGCAAGAAATACAGTACTAGTACGATAATTCATGAACTGTAGATCCTGAATATATCGTCTTTAACAAAACTAGTCCTTAACCTACATCAACCGATTTAGCTAATAATTTAGCTTGTATTTATAATCATTTAAATCTCTTTTATAAAGTAGCACTTAAAATTTTCAAAAGTATTTCTGAAAAACAAAAAGAACTTGAGTCTAAAGTCTAAAGTTTTCAAGAAAAGCTTGAATCTTGTGAGGAATTACTGAGAAAAACATTGAGTGAAACCAAAAAAAGCCTTTAACAGATCTCAACTGAGATCCAACAGTCCAAACCACTCACTAAAAGAGAAGTCTTGAACCTTGTTCAAGAAATAGCTGAGCAACCAAAGTTAGTCGAAAAAGAAGCCCTTAGACTAACAAAAGATCTTAATCAGAAGATTCAGAAGGTAGAACACCTTCTTCATGAAGTTAAGAAGCTCATCACCGGATGAGTCTTGCCAATTTAAAAGCAACAACTGAATATCAAGAAGCTATACAAGCTACTGAAGATATTGAATCACCAGCAGTCGGTTTTGCAAAAACATTCGATTACAAAGGAGGTTTAACTAATCAAGTAAACGTTGTTATAAAACAAAATAACACTTTACTTTATCTAGCCTCTAAAGAAAGTCAGAAGTTAATTAAGCTTGAAGAAAAGTTTGGCAGACTCAAGTAAAGTTTATACTATTATTGAGAAGGGGATTCAGCCTGCTGATCTTGAAGACTCAATATCAAGTTTAGCCA
This sequence comes from Tanacetum coccineum, assembly GCA_026074375.1. Classification (NCBI taxonomy): domain Eukaryota; kingdom Viridiplantae; phylum Streptophyta; class Magnoliopsida; order Asterales; family Asteraceae; genus Tanacetum; species Tanacetum coccineum. The sequence goes on from BQNB010013688.1 coordinate 29,258, forward strand.
AAAGACTTGATAACTTCTCAATCAGTGGTAAAATTCCTATGAAAATAACAGATGAAAAGATACACGTCTTTGAAGATCCCAATAAAATCTTTAAAGAGCAGTTTGAAAAAGAACCAAAGAAATGAGTTCTAGAAGGCCAAGCATCCTCAACAGAAGTTCTAAGCAGACAACAGAACTTCCAACTTAAGAAGATTAGATCCGTGGTTATCGAGCAATGACCAGAGGCAGATATCAACAGCTAGAGCAACAAGAAGGGTATTTGGAAGAAACAACTACAACATTACCCTAGAGTCAGCTGTAGACCCAGAAAGATAGCTAGAACTATCAAGAGAAAGGCGAGCAAACCTTGTCCTAGCAGAAGTACTTTATTCAAATAATAGAAGTACTACAAGGCATAGAGTATACCAACATTACTCTTAACAAAGAATCATGTGTATCAATGATAACCAAACCAATCTCCCATTATGTAACCAACGAAGTTATCAAAGCCTAAGAACTTTAGGACTCCAACATATCCATTTAGGGATATTCATGATAAGGTTTCATGCACTACATCGAAGAAGTGCTGGCACAAATGCTTTAGTGGTCCTCAAAGACACCAGATGGGAAGATAGTCAGAAAATCATTGGAACCATAGAAGTAGATCTCTCTGCAGGAACACAGCTAGTCTACATGTTCCCTGATATGGTTCTAAGTATTGATGATTTCCACAACCATGTGGAAGTCGCTATACAAACTCATAGATATGATTCATGGCAAGGAGGTGAAAGTAACCTGCTAGTCACAATAGCCATGATTGGTAGACTATCAAATACCAGTTATATGGGATTCCAATACAGTGTGGATAACGTTGTGGATCACCTTACAACAACTGGCATCACAGCAATACCTGGTGAGAGAAAAAGTGTAGAAGAACTTGAAGGAATGAGCTGGAACCTCAAACCTTCTGAACAAACTACGGTATGTGTTCCATCAAGAGTAGCAGTGAATGAAAGGCATAATAGGTCATTAAGCCTCCAGTTTGAAAGATATCGTAGAGCACCCCAACTAGCAAGATACTTAGTTGACCAACATGATCAAGAAATACTGGCCAATGATCACTTAGATGAAGATGAAGAACATTTTATAGGAATCTGCTTCCAAGATCCACAAACACAACATATCCCTTATGATATATGTTTTTGTGAAGATTGCTTAAATGAAGTAAGAATCCTAGAAGAAGAAACATTAAACAAAGCTAAGCGATCTAATAAACAAAGATGATCAAAACAAAAGTCATGGGAAAGATGGTCTACCCTAGGTGAACCATTAGGAAAGTGGGATTATTATGTTAGGTATGATGCTCCAATAAACACAACCCCAATAGAAGAAATTGCAGCAACCGGCTGGGGAGATGAATTCTCTGACAATGAAGCTACCCTAGGAAAATAACAATTCTTGATGAAAAAGATAACTAGGATGATGATGAAAGGAACAGAGGAAAGATTCTTGTATTACAAGAACAATTTTCATAAAACCAACAAGACTTTCTTGATGAATACTTACCACAATAGGATGACCAACTTGCTATTCAAAAGCACAAATCAGAAATGGAATGGGAAAACTCATTCGCAGCACAGCGTGGTGAGAACCATACAGTGTTTCATCTTTCTAAAAATGAAGAGAAAGATGATGATCTGCCATACCTAAAGTTTTAAAATTTAAACAATTGGCAGCACAAATCATCAATAAACATGAAGAGCACGCGTTCCCAACAGTTGTAGCTGATGTAGAATCTAGCACAAGCTATCAACCTCCACCCTCTCTATCCAAGAAGATAGAAGAATCGTTTAAAGCTAAACACCCTGGTTTCAACGCAGGAGTTTTTCCTGTAATCAAATTCACTCATACTTTCGTCTAAAAAATGTGCAAAGATGCAGCGCTTGCCAAAGAATTAAGAGACTTATCCCTTTGCTCTGACATACCAATTCCTGGTTATTACAAGAATAACAGGAAGAAATACGAAATTAGAAAGTCAAGAACATATAAAGGAAAGCCTCATAATTCTCATGTAAAGCCATTCAAGAGGAAGTATAAGGATGATAGCGGACGAGTCAAGAAGTGTAAATGCTTTATTTTTGGAAAGGAAGGACACTTTGCAAACGATTGCAGAAGCAAGCAAGGAAATATTACAAGATCAACTGTTTATCAAGAACTGGATCATGACGACAATTGGGATATTGTCTCAACAGACTTCGACGATAGCAGTGTCTATAGCATATCGAAAGGAGAAAGTGATGTTTACCAGAATATTAGTACTATGGTTCAAGACACTCCTCTTGAAGAAGCAGCCTTTATGGCAATAGAGGGAACTAATTAAAGTGATGATGAACAAAGCATAGGAGAAGATTATTACAGTCATCATGCTTTCATGTTTCACCCTGGACCACCAACAAATATAGAAGATATGGTTCAATCCGCAGGATCGTAGAAGCCAGATAAGGAGTTACCAAACCAAAGCAAAAGTCATGATCATGATTGGAAAGAAAACATGGTCATAAACTACACAGTCTGCTATTACTGTGGAATATTAACCACAGACATGTCAAGGCTCAACTGTCCCAAATGCCAATTAACAACATGTGCCCTTTGTGCAATAAACTATCTTGGCAAAATGGTCAAAGTCAAAGGAAAGCAACCACATAAACCAGAAGAGGAAAAGGACTTCCACAGTAATGAAGTAAGGCTTCTTAAAGAACTTCTAAAGGAAAAGACGGAACAAATCCAACAGATGATCAAAGATCAAGCCAAAGAATATTATGAAAACAGGGCCATCGTGCAGAGAAAGGAAGAACTATGGCAGTCAGAAAAAGTTTGCTTATAAAAGATCTTACAAATGCCCTCAATATTATTGATCAGCTCAAAACAGAACAAATTAAGTTTAAAGAACAAAAGGATGAAGAAATAAGGAAGCTAAAAGCACAACTACAGAAAGAAAAAGAAAAGGAAACAGAGGTCCGATACTCTAATGAGGAATTCCTGCCTCTAGGAAACTCTAAGATAGCAAGACCCTTCATGGAAGCAGAAGTTCATTATTTTGGAAACACCACAACAGCTCCAAAAATTAGGAAAGTCACTAATCAACTCTACAATGTAAAGGTTGAGTTTGAAATTCCTAATTGCCCAATGTTTAAAACCACCGCAATAATAGACACGGGAGCATCAGCATGCTGTATCAACAAGAAAGTCATTCCAGAAGACTCACTAGAACCTCTAACTCAGACCATCTTTTTTAATGGCATAAACTCAAGAAAGCAGGCTACACACAGAATAAAGCAAGGCTCTTTCCTAATCGAAGGAAAAAAATTCAAGATACCTCTTATATATGCATTCGATATGAATGACAGTAATGGTATCGAAATGCTGATAGGAGCCAATTTCCTAAGGTCAATGAAGGGAGGAATCCGAATAGAATGTGATGAGATAACCATTTACAAAAAGGTTACCAGAATCAAGACTTCAAATCAAACTGAAGTCACCAAAGTTGCTATCACTGAGTTAGAAGTAAGCGAGGAGGAATTCATGGAAATAAATAAATCAATTTATTTCAATCAAGAAGGAAGCAAACCATTCTTAGAACAATTCAAACCTGTCATAGAAAGGTTAAAACATCAAGGCTACATCGAAGAAGAACCCGTAAAGCATTGGAAAAAGAATGGTGAACTTTATAAGCTGGATATCATCAATCCAGATATTACAATTGAAGACCGACCATTAAAACATGTTGCTCCAATAATGGAAGATTCATTCAAAAAACATGTTGATAGTCTTCTCAAAATTGGTGCCATTCGTCCAAGCAAAAGTAGGCACAGAACAATGGCAATGATCATAAATTTAGGAACAACAATTGATCCGGCAACTGGAAGAGAAATCAAGGGAAAAGAAAGGATGGTTTTTAATCATAAGCCCTTGAATGATAATACATACAAGGATCAATACTCCCTACCAGGAATCAACACAATCATCAAGAGAGTAGGAGGCGTAAAAATATTCTCAAAGTTTAATCTTAAATCAGGATTCCATCAAGTTGATATGGATGAAGAATCAATCCCTTGGACTACGTTCTTAGTCCCAGAAGGAATCTATGAATGGTTGGTTATGCCATTTGGTCTAAAAAATGCCCCAACAGTATTCCAAAGAAAGATTGATAAATTCTTCAAAGGAACAGAGTCATTCATCGCAGTATATATTGATGATATACTGGTTTTCTCAAAAAATGAAAAAGAGCATGCCAAGCACCTAGGAAAGATGCTAAAAATCTGTGAAGATAATGGCCTAGTCTTATCTCCAACAAAGATGAAGATAGCAGTCTCAACAATAGACTTTTTGAGAGCAGTCATAAGAGAAGGAACTATAAAGTTGCAACCACACATCATAAAGAAGATCATTAACTTTAATGAAGAAGAGTTGAAGACAAAGAATTGATTAATGTCATTCTCAGGAATCCTTAATTATGCTCGAAATCATATCCCAAAGCTTGGGATACTCCTAAGGCCACTTTATGAAAAAACAAATGCTCATGGAGATAAAAGACTAAAGTCTTCTAACTACAAGTTAGTCAGAAAAATCAAAGAACAGGTTCAAAATCTTCCAGATCTCGAAATTCCACCAGAAAATGCTTACATCATCTTGGAAATAGATGGATGCAGGAAGGATGGGGAGGAATAGTCAAATGGAAGAAAAGTAAGGGAGATCCAAGAAGTTCAGAAAAAATTTACGCCTATGCAAGTGGCAAGTTCTCAACAAGCCAATCCATAATTGATGCTGAAATCAATGCATGCATCAACACTCTAGAAAAGTTAAAGATTTACTACCTTGACAAACAGGAAGTCACCTTAAGAATAGATTGCCATGCCATTATTAGTTTTTATAATAAAACTAATAGCAATAAATCCTCAAGGGTTAGGTGGATCAAGTTTGCAGACGCAGTCACAGGAACAAGCGTCAAAATTAATATAGAACACATAGAAGGGAGGCATAATACCCATGTTGGTTCTCTCTCAAGACTCGTTAACCTTTGTTTTGCAGAATGCATGGGAGAAATGAAGCGATTAGCAGCAGCAGCTCTTTACTCAGTGGAGGAAGTTCTACAGTCCCCCAATGCCTTTCAGGAGAATATGAAGATCACTTGCGAAGAATTCATGAAGATTTCCAACCACTTCCAAGAATCTTCACAAAAACTATCTTCACAAATAAAGAACCAGGAGCACTATACAGACATTACCAGCTCAAAGCCAACCAAAACCCAATCAGAATGAATAAATCTTATGCATAGAGATTAGTCGCCCAAGACATTGAACTATCAGCAGCAAAGGAAGCAGTCAAAACCATGCGAAGTCTACAAGCAATCATACAATGCGAAGCCCAAATCTGCTTTGGCATGTCAACTAAAGACAACCACTGGTCTGACCAAAAAGAAGATGTCAGAATTCAAAACAAAGAAGCCAGAAGAATCCTCAATGAATTAGAGGCCCTTGTACAACGACTGGGCCGCAACAACATCTAAGCCCAAAGAAGTCCAAGACTACACCCAAGAAGATAACATGTATCGCTATAACAGGAAAGGATTTCTAAAAGATGACGACAACAGTGACGATTCAATTTTTATTGTGGACCCGGGATGGGATGATTATTGTCTGCAAGAGTTAAAATTAAATCGTCTCGTTCCACTTTGACCTGAAGCTCGAATGGCCCACATGTGAATCAATATGTCGGCCATCTATGTTTAATAATCGTGTGAATTATTTATGTTGGTCCAATGTAGTAAAATTAAATAATGGTTCGAGAATATTCTTTGGCATATGTCATGGTTTATTCCTTTATACTTTAGCATATGCCATATGCCAAAAGCATATTCCTTTGTGTTTTAGCCTACAAAAAGGCACTTGTATAAGTTGTATCGATCATCGAAAACCCACTACCACTACTACTACCACCACCACCATTGTAATATTATCAAGCTTTCGCAGTGTTTTAATAAAAAGGTGTGTTTTAAGTAATATTTGTACTTTAAAGTTTTAGTTTTTGAGCTTTAGTACAAGATAAAAATTCATGGCAACGTAATTTTCATCTTGGTATCAGAGCTTTGAATCAAAACGTTTTTAGCTCTATGGAAGGCTAAACCCTTAAGGTATATTCAGGAAAAGCAGTAAAGGTATTATTCTATTAATAATTCGTATTTTTGCGGTAACATTTCTATTAATAATTTCATAAAACCACTTGTTTTTGATAAAAGACAGCGCAAATTGAATTGTCCCATTCCACTTTGTCCCGAAGCTCGAAGGGCCCGCATGTTAATCAATATGTCGGCCATTTATGTTTAATAATCATGTGAATTATTTATGGTGGGCCAATGTAGTAAAATAAATAATGGTCCGAGAATATTCATTGGCATATGCCATGGTTTATTCCTTTATGCTTTAGCATATGCCATATGCCAAAAGCATATTCCTTTGTGTTTTAGCCTATAAAAAGGCACTTGTATAAGTTGTATCGATCATCGAAAACCCACTACCACTACTACTACCACCACCACCATTGTAATATTATCAAGCTTTCGTAGTGTTTTAATAAAAAGGTGTGTTTTAAGTAATATTTGTACTTTAAAGTTTTAGTTTTTAGCTTTAGTACAAGATAAAAATTCTTGGCAACGTAATTTTCATGTTGGTATCAGAGCTTTGAATCAAAACGTTCTTAGCTCTATATAAGGCTAAACCCTTCAGGTATATTCAGGAAAGCAGTAAAGGTATTATTCTATCAATAATTCATATTTCTGCGGTAACATTTCTATTAAAAATTTCATAAAACCACTTGTTTTTTATAAAAGACAACGTAATTGCTTCTTTATAAAAAGTACCGTATAAGTCGGGAAAAATTTAAAGTTAACCGTTTGGTGAATCTAAAACAAGTTTGTAAATATATCCTTTGAAGATTTTAATGTTATGTCCGAGCGCTTTGAGCAAGAAATATAGTATTTTTACGATAACTCATGAATTGTAGATCTTGAATATATCGTCCTTAACGAAACTAGTCCTAAACCTACATCAACCGATTTAGTTAATAATTTAGCTTGTGTTTATAATCGTTTAAATCTCTTTTCTAAAGTAGCACTTAAAAATTTCAAAAGTATTTCTGAAAAACAAAAAGAAATTAAGTCTAAAGTCCAAAGTTTTCAAGAAAAGCTTGAATCTTGTAAGGAATTACTGAGAAAAACACAGAGTGAAACCAGAAAAATCCTTCTACGGATCTCATCTGAGATCCAACAGTCCAAACCACTCACTAATAGAGAAGTCTTGAACCTTGTTCAAGAAATAGCTAAGCAACCAAAGTTGGTCGAAAAAGAAGCCCTTAGACTAATAGAAGATCTCAAACAAAAGATCCAGAAGATTGAACACCTTCTTCACGAAGTTAAGAAGCTCATCACCGGATGAGTCTTGCCAATTTAAAAGCAACAACTAAATATCAATAAGCTATACAAACTCATGGATATGATACATGGCAAGGAGGTGAAAGTAACTTGCTGGTCACAATGGCCATGATTGGTAGACTATCAAATACCAATTAGATGGGATTCTAATATAATGTAGATAACGTTGTGGATCACCTTACAACAACTGGCATCACAATAATACCTGGTGAGAGAAGAAGTGTAGAAGAACTTGAAGGAATGAGCTGGAACCTCAAACCTTCTGAACAAACTATGGTATGTGTTCCATCAAGAGTAGCAGTGAATGAAAGGCTTAACAGATCATTGAGCCTCCAATTTGAAAGATATCGCAGAGCACCACAACCAGCAAGATACTCAGTTGACCAACATGATCAAAAAATACTAGGCAATGATCACTTAGATGAAGATGAAGAATATTTTATAGGAATCTGCTTGCATGATCCACAAACACAACATATCCCTTGTGATATATGTTTTTGTAAAGATTGCTTAAATGAAGCAAGAATTCTAGAAGAAGAACCATTAAACAAAGCTAAGCGATCTAACAAACCAAGATGATCAAAACAAAAGTCATGGGAAAGATAGTCTACCCTAGGTGAACCATCAGGAAAGTGGGATTATTATGTTAGGTATGATGCTCCAATAAACACAACCCCAATAGAAGAACTTGCAGCAACCGGCTGGGGAGATGAATTCTCTGACAGTGGAGCTACCCCGAGAAAAGTAACAATTCTTGATGAAAAAGATAACTGGGATGATGATAAAAGGAATGAAGGAAAGATTCTTGTATTGCAAGAACAATTTTCACAAAACCAACAAGACTTTCTTGATGAATACTTACCACAATAGGATGACCAACTTGTTATTCAAAAGCACAAATCAGAAATGGAATGGGAAAACCCATTCGCAGCAAAGCGTGGTGAGAACCATATAGTGCTTCATCTTTCTAAAAATGAAGAGAAAGATGATGATCTGCCATACCCAAAGTTTAGAAAATTTAAACAATTGGCAGCACAAATCATTAATAAACATGAAGAGCATGTGTTCCCAACAGCTGCAGATGATGCAGAATCTAGCACAAGCTATCAACATCCACCTGATGCAATAATTGGGCCAGCAGTATATCCATCGGCAAGACTAAACCCGCAACCAACACATAAACCAGACTATCAGTTTGGTTATCCTCAGGGAAAAGGTAATACCTTTTACGAAGGATATGGTGAGTATCACAACTCACAGTGGACACTACCACCGGCATAGACGGAATCAGGAGTAATGCTTGTCTTACCAACAGATCCAGGCTTATGGTCGGACGTAATATCAAGATGGGAGTCTATAACAATTAATAGACTCAATAGTCAAACATGGTCTGATAATAAGGCAAAGTTAGATCTTATGAAGAATCTTCATGGAGAAAGTGAAAAATTAATGTGGCAGCAATGGCGAACTGCATACCCAGGGGCATACTCTGCTCTTGAAACAATCGCAGATGACCCACAAAACATAACCTCACAAGTAAGGCAACTAATTATAATGGAAGACCCATATAGAGGCTCGATTGATGAACAAGACAGAGCCTACAGGAATATAGATAGAATAACTTGTGAAGAAACCAAGAATTTGTGTTCATTCTTGAATGATTTCCGACAGTTAGTAGTAAAATCAGGAAAATTAAATTTCCCCTCAACAACGAAAAAACTTTTTGCTAAACTACCACCCTCTTTATCCAAGAAGATAGAAGAATCGTTCAAAGTTAAACACCTTGGTCTCACCGCAGGAGTTTTGCCTGCAATCAAATTCACTCATACTTTTGTCTCAAAAATGTGCAAAGATGCAGCGCTTGCCAAAGAATTAAGAGACTTATCCCTTTGTTATGCCATACCAATTCCTGGTTATTACAAGAATAACAGGAAGCAATATGGAATTAGAAAGTCAAGAACATATAAAGGAAAGCCTCATAATTCTCATGTAAAGCCATTCAAGAGGAAGTATAAGGATGATAGCGGACGAGTCAAGAAGTGTAAATGCTTTATTTGTGGAAAGGAAGGACAGTTTGCAAAAGATTGCAGAAGCAAGCAAGGAAATATTACAAGATCAACTGTTTATCAAGAACTGGATCATGATGACAATTGGGATATTGTCTCAGCAAACTTCGATGATAGCAGTGTCTATAACATACCAGAAGGAGAAGGTGATGTTCACCAGAATATCAATATTATGGTTCAAGACACTCCTCTTGAAGAAGCAGCCTTTATGGCAATAGAGGGAACTAATGAAAGTAATGATGAACAAAGCATAGAAGAAGATTATTACAGTCATCATGCTTTCATGTTTCACCCTGGACCACCAACAAAGATAGCAGATATGGTTCAATCCGCAGGATTGTGAAAGCCAGACAAGGAGTTACCAACCCAAAGCTAAAGTTTTGAGCATGATTGGAAAGAAAACACAGTCACAAACTACACAGTCTGCTATTACCGAAGAATTTTAACCACAGACATGTCAAGGCTTAATTGTCCCAAATGCCAATTGACAACATGAGCCCTTTGTGCAAGAAACTATTTTGGCAAAACGGTCAAGGTCAAAGGAAAGCAACCGCATAAACCGGAAGAGGAAAAGTAATTCCACAGTAATGAAGTAAGACTTCTTAAAGAACTTCTAAAGGAAAATACGGAACAAGTCCAGCAGATGATCAAAGATCATGCCAAAGAATATTATGAAAACAGGGCCATCATGCAGAGAAAGGAAGAACTATGGCAGTCAGAAAATTTTTTACTTATAAAAGATCTTACAGATGCCCTCAAGATTATTAATCAGCTCAAAATAGAACAAATTAAGTTTAAAGAACAAAAGGATGAAGAAAAAAGGAAGCTAAAAGCACAACTACAGGAGGAAAAAGATAAGGAAAAAGAGGTCCGATACTCTAGTGAGGAATTCTCGCCACTAGGATACTCTCAGATAGCAAGACCCTTCATGGAAGCATAAGTTCATTATTCTAGAAACATCACAACAGCTCTTAAAATTAGGAAAGTCGATAATCAACTCTACAATGTAAAGGTTGAGTTTGAAATTCCTAATTGCCCAATGTTTGGAACCACCGCAATAATAGATACGGGAGCATCAGCATGATGTATCAACAAGAAAGTCATTCCAGAAGACGCACTGGAACCTCTAACTCAGATCATCTTCTTTAACGGCTTAAACTCAAGACAGCCAGCTACACACAGATTAAAGCAAGGCTCTTTCCTAATCGAAGGAAACACATTCAACATACCTCTTATATATGCATTCGATATGAACGATAGTAATGGTATCAAAATGCTGATAGGAGCCAATTTTCTAAGGTCAATAAAGGGAGTAATCCGAATAGAAGGTGATGAGATAACCATTTACAAAAAGGTTACCAAAATCAAGACTTCAAATCAAACTGAAGTCACCGAAGTTGCTATCACTGAGTTAGAAGTAAGCGAGGAGGAATTCCTGGAAATAAATGAACCAATTTATTTCAATCAAGAAGGAAGCAAAGCATTCTTAGAACAATTCCAACCTGTCATAGAAAGGTTAAAACATCAAGGCTACATCGGAGAAGAACCCCTAAAGCATTGGAAAAAGAATGGTGAACTTTGTAAGCTGGATATCATCAATCCAGATATTACAATTGAAGACCGACCATTAAAACATGTTACTCCAGTAATGGAAGATTCATTCAAAAAACATGTCGATAGTCTTCTCAAAATCGGTGCCATTCGTCCAAGCAAAAGCAGGCACAGAACAATGGCAATGATCGTAAATTCAGGAACAACAATTGATCCTGCAACTGGAAGAGAAATCAAGGGAAAAGAAAGGATGGTTTTTAATTACAAGTCCTTGAATGATAATACATACAAGGATCAATACTCCCTACCAGGAATCAACATGATCATCAAGAGAGTAGGAGGTGCAAAAATATTCTCAAAGTTTGATCTCAAATCGGGATTCCATCAAGTTGCTATGGATGAAGAATCAATCCCTTGGACTGCGTTCTTAGTCCCATTAGGGACTCGAATAATGACTGGTATAATGCCCTTTGTCTGAAAAATGTTTTCAAAGGAACAGAGTCATTCATCGCAGTATATATTGATGATATACTGGTTTTCTCAAAGAATGAAAAGGAGCATGCCAAGCACCTAGAAAAGATGCTGAAAATCTGTGAAGATAATGGTCTAGTCTTATCTCCAACAAAGATGAAGATAGCAGTCTCAACAATAGACTTTTTGGGAGCAGTCATAGGAGAAGGAACTATAAAGTTGCAACCACATATCATAAAGAAGATCGTTAACTTTAATGAAGAAGAGTTAAAGACAAAGCAATGATTAAGGTCATTCTTAGGAATCCTTAATTATGCTTGAAATTACATCCCAAAGATTAGGATACTCCTAAGGCCACTTTATGAAAAAACAAATGCTCATGGAGATAAAAGACTAAGGTCTTTTGATTACGAGTTAGTCAGAAAAATCAAAGAACATGTTCAAAATCTTCCAGATCTCAAAATTCCACCAGAAAATGCTTACATCATCTTGGAAACAGATAGATGCATGGAAGGATGGGGAGGAATAGTCAAATGGAAGAAGAGTAAGGGAGATCCAAGAAGTTCAGAAAAAATTTGCGCTTATGCAAGTGGCAAATTCTCAACAACCCAATCCACAATTGATGATGAAATCAATGCATGCATCAATACTCTAGAAAAGTTGAAGATTTACTACCTGACAACATAAGTCACCTTAAGAACAGATAGCCAAGCCATTATTAGTTTATAACAATAAAAACTAATAGTAAAAAAAAACAATCAATTAAAAAAATTCAGACAAGGGTTAGGTGGATCAAGTTTGCAGATGCAGTCACAGGAACAGGCGTCAAAATTAATATAGAACACATAGAAGGGAGGCATAATACCCTTGTTGATTCTCTCTCAAGACTCGTTAACCTTTGTTTGTCAGAAAGCACAGGAAGAAATTAAGCAATTACAACAAAGCTATTTACTCAGTGGTAAAAGATTCTTCAGTCCCCAATGCCGTTCCGAATAATAATAAGAACACGTGGTCGAATAGTCATGAATATTTCCCACCACTTCCAAGAATCTTCGCAAATGAAGAACCAGGAGCACTATACAGACATTACCAGCTCAAAGCCAACCAAAATCCAATCAGAATGGATAAATCTGATGCATGGAGATCAGTCGCCCAAGACATTAAACTATCAGTAGCAAAGGAAGCAGTCAAAACCATGCGAAGTCTACAAGCAATCATACAATGCAAAGCCCAAATCTGCTTCGGCGTGTCAACTAAAGACAACCACTGGTCTGACCAAAAAGAAGATGTCAGAATTCAAAACAAAGAAGCCAGAAGAATCCTCATTGAATTGGAGGCCCTTGCACAATGACTGGGCCGCAACAACATCTAAGCCCAGAGAAGTCCAATACTATACCCAAGAAGATAACACGTATCGCTATAACAGGAAAGGATTTCTAGAAGATGACGACAGCAGTGACGATTCAATTTTTATTGTGGACCCAGGATGGGATGATTATTGTCTGCAAGAGTTAAAATTGAATCGTCCCATTCCACTTTGTCCTGAAGCTCGAAGGCCCCGCATGTGAATCAATATGTTGTCCATCTATGTTTAATAATCGCGTGAATTATTTATGGTGGGCCAATGTAGTAAAATTAAATAATGGTCCGAGAATATTCCTTATCATATGCCATGGTTTATTCCTTTATACTTTAGCATATGCCATATGCCAACATCATATTCCTTTGTGTTTTAGCCTATAAAAAGGCACTTGTATAAGTTGTATCGATCATCGAAAACCCACTACCACTACTACTACCACCACCACCATTGTAATATTATCAAGCTTTCGCAGTGTTTTAATAAAAAGGTGTGTTTTAAGTAATATTTGTACTTTAAAGTTTTAGTTTTTGAGCTTTAGTACAAGATAAAAATCCCTGGCATCGTAATTTTCATCTGTCTTAGCAACAGATCCAGGCTTATGGTCAAACGTAATATCAAGATGGGAGTCTATAACAATCAATAGACTCAATAACAAAGAGATTGGTGGCATCGAGAAGTCTAGTGTAGGTCAGATTTAGCAGTCGTAATGACCAAAGTCACCATGATGATCGCCTAAATACGGTATCAAACAAATAACCCTCAAATATATATAATACATATACGTATACGTAAGCTAAGTATCATACAAATTATACTTAGGAAAGAATAATAAGTAATCAACATGGGTATCGTTCTCCTCGGTGAGAGGTGAATGGAAATTTACGGTTATGTCAGGAATCGAGCTTGAATATCATTAAAGATTTGGTTTTGGTTTCTAAATCTAATAACGCAAAGGGGAAAGTAAATTAAAGGCACGCTAATCTAAAAAGGCACAATCAAAACATTAAGCATTAAAACGATAACGGGAATTTAAAAACGCGACTAAAAACCTAAATTATCAAATTTTAACCCTAAAAATGTAAATTTCAAATCTAAAAGTCCTAAATGAATAAAAATAATTTTTGAAAAATAAAATATATTTTTTTAGACTTTTATTTTATTTTTTATGAATTTAAAACTAATTTAATCTAAAAATATTATTAAAAATATTAAACTAATTATTAAAAATCTAGAAAATTTATGAAAAATACTTTGAATTATTTAAAATCTATGAAAAATAAAACTAAAAAATAAGCTGAAACAGATAAGCAGTTATTAAGCAATTAAGCAAATAAGCTAAGAAAACTAAAACTGGTATTAATAATTAATAGTGTAGGGGTCTTATGAAAAAGAATCCAAGGTGCAGTGGTAAGGGTGTTGTGTGTGTGAAGGGGAGGTCACAGGTTCGACCCCTATGACCTTTCTTTTTTATAAAACATTTTTTTTTCTTTTTCTTTTTGAAAAAGCTATAAAATAAGCAAAAATAAGAATCTTTAATAAAGGGACTTATAGCTAAAACTAATTAATAAGCTAGATAAACACGAATTAAATTCACAGTTTGCTAAGAAAACTAGATAATACTTGGAGCAATTAAGCAAAGACTGAGTGGGCTTTTTATGATTCAAAGAGCAATAAGAAAACTTAATAAGCTTAACCAGACCTAACCCTAGGCTTAATAAACTCATTAATCAAGAAATAAGCTAAGGTATTAAACTGAAAAACTTTAAAAAGCTATTAAGGCAGTCTGAACAAAAGAGGCTAGTCAGCATTAAGCCATACTTTTGCAGCTTATTTCCCTAGATTATAAGCTTATATAAAAAGCTAAAAGCTGAAAACAGATGAAGAGTGGGAGTTAATAAACACAAATAAACAAGAAACAAGCAAAATGATCCTAAGAATAAGCTAGAAACAAGATCTGAACTATGCAGGAGTATATGTGTTAAAAAAGTTAAGAAACACTTGTTAAGCCTAAAAATTGTTTTGAACCCTCTTAGGGACTACTTAGGCAACTAGGAGAAAAAGCAAATAAGCTAAAACAGACAAGACCTAAACCTAATAAGTTGAAAACCTAGAATTAAGCTTAAAATAAAATTAAGCCTAAAAAGCATAAAAAGGCAAAAAGACAAATTGCTAAAAAGAGACTTAAGAGGACTTTAAAAGAATTTTTTTGTAACACCCCCATTTTTACATATAGCAGCAGAAGCTAATCTGGGGTATTACTTCAAGGATACAACAGTCATAATCATAGTAAATGATTCAATGAGACGTTTTCTTCACTAAGATACCGTTTTCATTCATTTAAAATCAGAGATTCCACATAGAACTCGGTATACAAATCTAGTTACATACAATGTGATATGATTAACAACTTTTAGCCATCTTCAAGTCCATGCCACTCAGTGCCCAATAAGTTGCTCAATTACCTTGAGATAAACATGCGTAAAACGTCACACAAAAATGGTTGAGTGAAATTTATAGGTTTTGAAATATAATAGTTGAATACAAGTCATTCATAAGTAATTGTTATAAAAGCAGTGATTATAGTAATTGCGTTATGTGTGATTTGGGTTAGTTGTTATACACCCGATTATTGGTAACTAGTTTGAAAACGAATACTATTATCATGGAAAAAATGCGTATTGCGTATATAATTTATTATTGCGGTTATTGTCTCGTCTAAGCTATGGCACACAAACTTACTAGGTTATATTCTATACACCAAATTGATGTATATATTATATATATATATATTATATATATATATATATATATATATATATATATAATGGCCCCCACGATGTAGGTAATTGCAGTATACCTTGAGATTCAAATATAGTTTGTTTGGTTTTCTATCCGAGTAACACAAAACAGGATTCGTCAATATGATAGATTCTATCCACAATATTCGGTTTCACTGTTAACGTGATTATTGGTCAATGATAATAGGGGTCTTTTGCATTACTACAATTTAAAGGCTGACTTAGACATAATTGTAATGGTATTTCAGGATAGTTTATAGGTCAGGAAAAACTTGTATTCGTAATTTATAGCATGTATCCCCCCTCATGGTTATAAAACCTATTAATGAGATTTAATTAAGTGAGGCTATGAACTCACTAATGTCTTTGAAAAGTAATCACATTGTTATAGAATAAGGATGAGATATGTAAAAGAGTTTGAAAATAAGCATGTTTCCCCACCTCGGGGTTTTTTTAAAACATGTTAACTAAGATATAGGCGAGGTTTTGAACTTCACACTGTTTAAGTTGTTTTGTAATATTTATTACCTTAAATATAAGCTAAGGAACCTTTCTCAATCTTAACAGTGGTAGGTTGATATAGCATAAAATGATTAGTTAGCAGCCACGTCACGCAACCTGAGTAAATATGTCAAGTCTTAGGAAGATTGTACTCTAGAACTTTGGTTCTAAGAGTCATGAGTTTGATTGGGATATGTTTGGGTATTAATGTTATCTCCCGTTAAGGCCTTCATACTTTCTGCGGTTTATTCCCAGGTAAACGTTTTTAAGGTGCTAGGGCATCTTTAAATCAGTAACCCAACAACTCCAGTCAGTAAGTAATACCAAATGGAACCTTAATATGTAGCTCCTAGTATTGTGATTCGGATATAATCTGGGTTTTTTTAAGCGTTTTGATCAATATCTGGAAATGATAAACACGACAAGCGTTAATTAAAGTTATGTCTTATTAAATGTTTTAATTGTATTTTTATACGTGTTTCATATAAAATTGTTATATTTTAGACCCTCAGATGAATAAAAAAATGGCAATATATTTCCTTAAAAAGGTTTTGCAACTTTTACAGTTTGGTCTTTAGTTATAAAAGGTTTTACAAAAGTAAACCTTGCACTTTGGAAAGTGACATAATAGACCCCTATAGTTATAACTTTAGAAATATGGCAAAAATAGTCCTTGTATTTGTAAGTTTTCAAAAGTTACGGTATATATACCGTAACTTTGAATGGAATACTTTTGCAAAACAAGTCCAAAAAGCCATGCAAGCTTATTTTAAGTTTCTAAATGATATTTTTAGGTTATAGATTATTAATATAAGCTAAAATATGAAGATTTAACGTAACAAAAGTTTAGATTAACGATTCGTTAAGCTAGAAATCAAAACGGGTCGAATTAGGGTTTTATAATGAAAACATGTAGGTTTTTAATTCAAATTCCTTCAAGACTTGATAAAGTGGTTATAATAACATTAGTTAAGCATGTTAGGATAGATTACAACAACATTTTATCATATTAGCTCATAGATTTAAGAAAAACATGAAATTAGGGTTTCGGGTGTACGGTTTTGGATCAAAATGGAAAATGAACTGAATTGAGTTATATTAAAAAACTTCTAACAAAGAGTTTATGCATGATCATATGAACATCATAAGAGTATAGAAGCACAAGTGGAAAACATCCCTGAACGGGGATTTATATGCTTGGGACGGGGTCATCATATCGGGATTTTAGCATTCGTGACGCCTTTTTATCAGGAACTAACGTCTCCGGGATTCTTTTCTTGATTTCTTTTGCTTCACTTCTGTTCTTGAGACTTCTTAGGACCTCTTAGGATCTTATTTGAGCAAGGATTTTCTTTTACAATTAAGGGTTATAGAGGAAGGTATAGTGGGGGATGAGTTGAATGAAGGGTGCGAATGGGTTTCTTATAGTACAAGCCAAACTTAGACGGCAAGGTCGAAGGTAATGGGTGTCAAGATATATTGGGGACTTGTGTTCGTAGAGTCTATTGGGGCTGGATTTGGGTGGTTCTATCCGGTGGTTAGTAGGTCGAATTAGTGGAAAAGGTGTTTAGACGGTGATGACTATGCTTGCGCAAGACTTAGGGACCAAGGAGAATGATGTGGGCCATTTTAGCAACCATGGAATGTGTCTAAGAACCTGCTGTGTAAGCTGCGCTTTGGGGGAAAAAGCAAGTAGGTGAGTCATGAGGTGATTAGTTGCAAGAAAGTTTTCCAATATGGGTCACTCAAAATTGCTAGATTAAGGGTTCGCGGGTTCGTTAGAGCTTGAAACTTGGGTTGTCTTGCTTCAAATTTCGCAGCTACATTGTTATATGATGATTCGAATATAAGTTCACAAACTTGTTATTTAGGTTATTTAACAAGAATTTTTTTAGGTGGTTCGTGTTTTAATTAGGTAGATATGGAAATTTAGGTCGCGGCGTTTAGATGGTTAGAATTTGGGCACGTATAGGGTTTCTTGGTTTTATAATTCGCATACAATTGAATTGAACATGATTTAATGATGATAGTATATGATTGGTTATTGTTGTTATATTAGTTATTACAACTTATTTAGTGTTGGTTGATGGTTTTATAATGGATATAAAACAAAGAAACGAGTCACGGTTTAGTATTTAGCTCGGGTTAGGGTTTTTGACTTTGGTTTCTTGAAATTTCATGAAATGAGAATGAATATGGATTGTAAATAAAGTATATGACTTGCTTGTAACTTATACTTGATGGATTGTACAAGATTGTTTAGGAAAAATAGGTTTTGAAACGGCCTATTTTTGGATATCGTGCATTAAGACTTTTACATTTCATGCTTTAACAGGGACTTGTACTTTAGTTTTGGAGGGCAAGTTGTATTCAAATGAGATGTTCTATTCTTGTACATGAGCTTTTAGTAGCTTGTACTTTCCACTTTAGATATTTAACATTCATGGATTTAGGGTTTAGAGTATACGATAACGGTTTTATAAGCCCGTTTTGATATAACGTTTTGCGAATGGTACAATTTATATGAGTAATGTACTTGTAATAATGATATTAAGTATTTGACTTGACATGTTATGATATTTGCTTGAAATATATGACAAGTTTAGGATTGCCCATAGTTAAGTATTAGTCAGAGACTTGTTACTTTAGTTATGCACTAAGTTACATTGCATATTATAGATATTGGTTTAATCGCAAGTTAATGTAATTAATAGCGAAAAAATTTTCCTCCTTATGAATTTTGATCATAATTAAAAATAGATTGTTTTGCAATTTGTTGAAAATTTAAGGTTGTTAGAGTCTCCAACCCCTTACAGAAATCTCATCCCGTGATTTAGTCGAAATGCCAGGAGAGATGTTATGGAATGATTTTGAATTGTAAAGGAGTGTTCGACTAATAATGTGGGATACAGATTTGGAAACATTGAAAGATAAATAAAGGTAATAATGATAATAACCATTAAGTGTAAGATCAAGGAATTATTTGTACAAACGGATTGAAAGAAACTTGTTTGTACGTATGCCATATACTTAAGCCTACTTATTTATAATTTGTCACTTACAAAGAGAAGCGTCCAAATCCTTGTAATTGAGAATTTATAAATTCATAGTTCAAAGATTTATAATTTCCTTATTCAAATGAAGAAGTGTCCTAATTCATTTCAATAAGATGATCATAAATCATCTTACCTAAGCATAAAAACATGATATCAAAAAGGTAATGTATAGAAAATGATATGATCATGAAAGGTAAGAAAAATATAGAGATATTAATTATACTGACGCCCATATAGTCGAGGATGATAATTTATGTTTCAAAAGGTATGGGGAGAGTATTCAGAGGTTGAAATCCACTTGCAAATGGAATTAATGGAATTGACAAATGATGTCGAGTTTGGATATCACTAGATAACAAAATGTAACGAAATCATCACTTTATTATTTCATGGATAACTTTACATATGAAACTTTAAAAGAGTTGATACTTATGCTACGTGTCTCGTGGTAGGATTCTAGATAAAAGCAACACATGACAGGGATTGTAGCTTGATGATTGGGGTTTTTTAGACTGAAGAAAGTTCCTGATGAAACTTGAAAATCCTTGAGAGGTGTGTTCCTAGGGTAGTAGAAATCCTAAGTGAACAAAAGCTAACTCATCTCTATAGTATGCTTATCCTGGTGGACCCTGTTATTTGCTTGTTTGAGCTCCAGGATTTGCAAAATTGTTCCTTTCTATCAACATGCATTAAAGTTAAGATTACTGTTGTATGGTTCGTTTCTAGTGGTTGGTCTTTTGTTTCTACAATTCTTGGTCAGATGACCTACTCTGTTGCAAGTCTGACACTTGACAGTGCAGGGTCCTATGTGATGCAGGGTGCACCTTTCACACAAGGGATGATTCCTAGTATATCCATTGACGGCTCGATAAGTTCCTATTGTTTCTTTCCTCTATTCTGCTATTGGTGGTAATCATTGTTACGGTGTTGTTGTTGTTGTTTGTTATTAGTTTATTTGATGATTCGTTGTTGTTGTTGATGATGTTTCTTCTTTATCCTACAAGCTATTCGTTTGTCTTGATTTTTGGTTTCTTGCACAGAAGATTCTTGCTTTATTATGTGGGTTCCATTAACCTCTGGGCTATGTGGTGTGCTTCTCCAAAGTTTGTGGCTTCGAACTCGGCTGTACAGTACAATGGGCGGAGTAACATTGCCCTTCAATACTTCTGGGTAAATCCAACTTATGATGAAGACTTCCATAAAGTTTTTCTACAGTTGTTTGGTACCATGTTTGGGATAAGACAGCTAATTCTGGAATCTCTACTAAATGTTAAGTCTTAAAAAAAAGATCATTTCCTGTTACAACCAAAGTTGTAAAATTCCGTTCTCTCATCTTTCTTTGACTCTTCAGTTTGAGGGCAAATTCCTTATTGGTTTTAGAGCTCCTTTTTAGTTAGGTCCAATGTGATTTATTGGCTTGATTGATTTCCAATAGGTATATGAGCGTCAATGAAATTCCAACAGAACGGAGGCATCATCGGTTAAAGTACCGGTAGCAAATGTCACTTTGTTTTCCTCGACACAGTTGCTACGAGAGAAAATATCGATCAGTCCGCCAAAACAATGCGAATGACGGCTAATGACGTGCGACGCCGTATTGTGTGTGTTAATAGTAGAAAGGTTGACAGCTAACGAACTCTTTATAGTTTCCCGTTTTTGCTACAGGAGTTCCAGTAGGTCCGGTGTTCCTGTTGGGATTACTGGCACTTGCTATTGCTGCAGCTTGTGCTTCCAGAGCTGTGGCAATGCCATTAGCAATCAGTTGTTGGATGGCAGCCAAAGTTATGGCTGGTTGGTTTTCAGATCCGTTTTAACATTACATACTTGGGAGGCATTCTATCAACATAAGACAACACGTAATAAGAATGACAAGTTTTGAAAGGTAATACTTAAAAGAAAATGTGATGTTTAAAATGCTTAAAGAGTAATGCTTATTTTTGAATTTTAAGCACTTATAAGCATCTAGAGGTTATGGTATGATTCATAATGATGAAGACGGAGATAATGATGCAAATGATGGAGATGATGATGAAAGAGAGATAAGCTGGAAATAAGGTACGTAACGGGATTGCCTTCATAAATTAACTTGCTTCATTATGTCACTAGTCAAGATTTGAACAAGTGTTTGTTTTTTATACCATCACTTCATTGTGGGCTTCTACGGATTAAAGTATATACTAGTTGTTGATTTGAGCGTAGATGACATCTAAAGTTCCTCCTGGTCTATTTGGTGGATGAGCTTGGTTCCTCCTCAATGCTTTGTTCAAGATTGGAAATTCTGTAGTGAGAAAAAGCAATCTTATCTCTTTGCCCTAATTGCTTCCTTTGAAGTTTGATAATCTGAGAACGGACTTTCTCAAGTTCAGTCTTTAGCTTGTTATCTTCTTCCATTTTTCCAATGCGGAGAAAAGAGAGTTCTTCTAAGTAATTCAAAATATCTTCGATTTGATTCTCATGATGCTTCAGATGTATCTTACTTGAACCTTTTTCCTATATCAAATATCTGAGGTGGGGGCCTTGTTGGAGTATAAACTTGAGAAAGATTGGTGCATACCAAATCACAGGTTTGATTCCGAAATGAATTAGATAACGTAGTTGAGGAACAAGATGGGGAATGGATTTGCTTCTTAGGTGGTAATAATTCTTCAGGGACAAAGAAACATCGGGGATCAAATAGTAGTGATGGTGGTAATACCAGAAATGGAGTCAAAATAGCTGGTGGAGTAATATGGTTTGGTGGTGGAATAGGTGATTCCTTAGCATAAAATGCTTGTACGTCCTTTAAACAAGGATTATTGTAGAAAGGTGAGAATACTGGTGGGATCATACTATCTTTAGAGTTTTCTGAAGAATCGTTAAAGAACTGCTTTATGATGAAGCTGATGAATAATCCGATGAGACCGAAAGTAATAGTTAAGATATTCATAGAGGAAAAACAGCATCATCATTCTCCGGAAGTAGGAGTGGTTGGGAGGAGGGGAAGGGACATCGTTCATTAACAAACCCCAGTCGTAAATAAGTTATTTATGGTATAATATAGTATAATAGTTATGTATCTTTACATACTGATTCGGAATGTAGTGGCACGGAGGACTTTAATGGCTAGAAAAAGAAATGTGGTTATAGTTAAGGTTTTGACTTTGTTCTCTATAACCATGGCGCTGATACCAATCTGTAACACCCACACTTTTACATATAGCAGCGGATGCTATATCTGGGGTATTACATCTATGAGGATACAACAGTCATAACTCAAGACAATGACTCAATAGACGCTTTGTTCAATTAGATACGTTATCATTCATTTAAAATTAGAGTTTTACAAAGGCAGGTCCCAAAATTAGTTACTATACACCATCGTGTATGATAATCAAGTTTTAGCCATCTTCAAGTCCATGCCACTCCGTGCCATAAGTTGCTCAATTACCCCCCCCCCCCACCCCCCCCTGAGATAAAACTGCTATAAAAGTCAACCAATAGTTGAGTGAAATTCATAGGTTTGAAATGTAATAGTCGAATACAAGTCATCATAAGTAATTGTTATAATAAGCAGTGATATAGTAATGCGTTTTTATTGTTGTGATATTGAGGTTAAGTTGTTATACACACGTTATTTGTAATATTGCAACGGTATTCAATTATCATTGGGAAATGGTTTTGCATATATAATGTATTATGCGTTATTGTCTCGTTAAGCTCATGGCACACAAATATGACTTAGTGTAGGTATTTATTACCCCAAATTGATGATGATATATATATATAAAAGTGATAATGGCCCCCGGTGTTGGTTAATTGCCATATACTCTCATGAAATTCAAATATAGTGTGTTTTGGTTACCCTATTCCGGCTAACCAAACAGGATTCGTCAAATTCCGGACAGATCTAGCCACAATATTTTCTCGTTCACTAGTAAAGTGATTTTTCCCCTACATTCTTTTGGTTTTTTGTTTTTTTTTTCCCAAATTTTTTTTTTTTTTTTTTTTTTTTTTTTTTTTTTTGTTTTTTCTTTTTTTTTTCAATGTAATTATTTTTTTTTTTTTTTTTTTTGTTTACCCACCTCCATTTAATGGTCCATGATATAAGGGTATTTTGGCATAAAGTGACTTAGACATTAATTGTAATGGTATATCAGTGATAGCATATAGTTTGGAAAACACTTATACTCGTTAATTATCGCATTATCCCCCTCACAGGTTTATTGAAACATTAAAGAGATCTTAAAAAAGGTGAGTGGCTTATGAATCACTAAGTCTTTGGAAAAGTATTCAATTGTTATAAGATAAATGAGTTATGTAAAAGATTTTTGTAAAAAAGCATGTATCCCCCTGCGGGGTGGGTTTTTAAAACATGTAATTAAGTAAAGGCTACGATAACGGTTTAAAGCCCGTTTTGATATAACATTGCGAATGATACATTATAGGAATAATGTACTTTGTAATAAGAATATGATGATATTAACTTGACATGTTATGATATTTTCTTAACATATATGAAGATAGGATTGCCATAGATAGGTTGCGTGAGCTCATCTACTTTAGTTATGTAAGTTACATGACATACTGAGACATTGACAATGCAAGTAATGTAATAAAGCGAAAAATTTCCCCGTACAATTGTGATCATAGTAAAATAGGTTGATGAAAATTCTTGGGTTGTTATATAGAACGTAATACCAAGATGAAACCTCTTAATATGAAGCTCCCTAGTATTGTGGTACGATATAGCTTCGGGACAGGATTTTTAAAAGCACATCGATGATGAATGATATAATGGTTATAACATAATCGGTTTTAAGCGTTTTGATCAATATCTGGAAATGTTAAGCACGACAAGAATTAATTAAAGTTATGTCTTGTAATGTTATGAATACATTTTTATACTTTTTCAAAATGTTACATTTTAGACCCTTAAGAATGAAATATGGCAAAATATACCCTTGGAGTTTGCACTTTTACAAGTTTGGTCCTTCTAGTTTAAAAGATGTACAAAGTAAACCTTGTACTTTGGAAAGTGACATAATAGACCCTTATAGTTATAACTTTGATAAAATGACATTTTCAGTCCTTTTAGTTATAAGTTTCAGAAAGTTACGATATATACCCCTTGCATGGATAATATTTATAAAACAAGTCTGAATTGCCATGAAAGCTTATTTTAACATTCCAAAAGACATTTTCAGGTTATAGCTTATTAATATAAGCTAAAATATGAAGGTTTAACTTAACGAAAGTTCAGATTAACGATTCGTTAAGCTAGAAATCAAAACAGGTCGAATTAGGGTTTTATAATGAAAACGCGTAGGTTTTTATTTCAAATTCCTTCAAGACTTGATAAAGTGGTTATAATAACATTAGTTAAGCATGTTAGGATAGATTATAACAACATTTTATCATATTAGCTCATAGATTCATAAAATTAGGGTTTCAGGTGTACGGTTTTGGATCAAAATAAAAAAATGAGCATGAATTGAGTTATAAAACTTTAACAAGAGTTTATTTACGATCATATGAACATTATAAGAGTGTAGGAGCAGGTATTTGGACTTCTTAGGACTTATAGCTTAGAAATGGCTCAAAATCGGGACTTTTAGCTTCGTACGCCTATAATAACGACTCCAGGGCTTCGTTTCTTGATTTCTTTTGCTTCACTTCTGATCTTGAGACTTCTTAGGACCTTATTGGGTAAAGGATTACTGCTATAATAGGTTATAGAGGAGGAAGTGGGGGATGAGTTGAAATGAAGGGTGCGAATGGGTTTTTCTAGTCAAAACCAAACTTGGAGGCCAAGGTGAGGTAATGAGGTGTCAAGAATCTGTAGGGGCCATGTTGTGAGGTTTATGGGGCTGATGTGGTGGTTTATGGTGGTAGAATAGGTGATGTGGAAGGTGTTTGAGGTGATGACTTGCCACTGCAAGACTTAGGGACCAAGGAGAAAGATGTGGCCATTTTAGCAACCATGGAATGTGTTAGACCTACTTATAAGCTACTATGGAAAGCAAGGAGGTGAGTCATGAGGTGCTTAGTTGCAAAGAAAGTTTCAAAATGGGTCAAAATGCAAGATTATAGGTCGCGGGTTTGTTAGAGCTTGAACTAGGGTTTTCTTGCTTCAATTTCGAGTACATTGTTAATATGATGATTGATGTGTGTTCACAAAACTTGTATTAAGGATATTTAACAAGAATTTATAGGTGGTTCGGGTTTTAAATGGGTAGAAATGGAAATTTAGGTCGCTGGTTGGAATTAGGGCACGTATAGGGTTTCTTAGTTTTAATTCGCATACAATTGAAATGAAACAATTAAATGATGATAGTATATGATTGGTGATGTTGTAAAATAAGTTATTATAACTTATTTGAGTGTTGGTTGAGGTTTATAATGGATATAAACAAAGAAATGGGTCACGGTTTAGTATTTAGCTCGGGTTAGGGTTTCTAATTTTGGTTTCTTGTAATTTCATGAAATGAGAATGAATATAGATTGTAAATGAAGTATATGACTTGCTTGTAACTTGTACTTGATAGATTGTACAAGATTCTTTAGGAAAACGGAGGTGAAATGGCTATTTTGTATATCGTGCATTAATGACTTATACATTATGCTTTAAAGAACTTGTACCTTATTCTAGAGAGAAGATGTATTCAAATGAGATGTTATATTTCTTGTACATGAGCTTTAGTAGCTTGTGCATTCACTTTAGATATTAACCTTTCATGGAATTAGGGTTTAGAGGTATACGATAACGGTTTAAAGCCCGTCTTGATATAACGTTGCGAATGGTACATTATATGAGTAATGTACTTTGTAATAATGATATTAAGATATTGACTTGACATGTTATGATGTTTGCTTGACATATATGAAGATAGGATTGCCATAGGTAGGTTGCGTGAGCTTGTTAACTTTAGTTATGCAAGTTACATTGCATATTGAGATATTGGTAATGCAAGTAATGTAATAAAGCGAAAAATTTCCCCGTATAATTGTGATCATAATAAAATAGGTTGATTTTGCATTTGATGAAAATTCTGGGTTGTTATAGTCTCCACCCCTTACAGAAATCTCGTCCCGAGATTTAGTCGAATGCCGGAGAGATGTCAAGGAATGATTTTGAATTGTAAGAGAGTTGCTAATCATGTGGGATACAGATGAACAGATGATGAAGGTAATAATGATAATGATTAAGTGAAGAAAAGGAATTATTTGTACAAACGGATTGAAAGAAACTTGTTTGTACGCATGCTATATACTTAAGCCTACTTATTTATAATTTGTCACTTACAAAGAGAAGCGTCCAAATCCTTGTAACTGAGAATTTATAAATTCATAGTTCAGAGATTTATAATTTCTTATTCAAATGAAGAAGCGTCCTAATTCATTTCAATAAGATGATCATAAATCGTCTTACCTAAGCATAAAACATGATATCAAAATGGTAATGTGTAGAAAATGATATGATCATGAAAGGTAAGAAAAATATGGAGATATTAATTATACTGACGCCCATATAGTCGAGGATGATAATTTATGTTTCAAAGGTATGAGGAGAGTATTCAGAGTTGAATATGATAGATTTAACGGAATTGACAAACGATGTCGAGTTTTGATATCACTAGATAACAAGATGTAACGGAATTATCACTTTATTATTCCATGGATAACTTTACATATGAAACTTCTAAAAGAGTTGACACTTAAACTACGTGTCTCGTAGTAGGATAAAAGCAACAAATAACAAGGATTGTAGCTTGATGTTTGGGGTTTTCAAACTTATGAAGTGTGTTTCAGAATATTTTGGTGATGAACTTGAATATCTTCGAGAGTTGTTTCTAGAGTAGAAAAGTATACTTGTCTCCTGTGGCCTTGTTGTTTGCTTTTGAGCACCGATTTGCATAATGTCCTTTCTCTCTACAGACATTACAAGTTAGGGATACTGATTGTAGGTTGTTTCTAGTGGCTGGTCTTTTGTTTCTGCGGTTCTTGGTCAGATGACCTATCTTGTTGCAAGTCCGACACTTGACAGTGCAGGGTCCTATGTGATGCAGGGTGCACCTTTCACACAAGGGACGATTCCCAGTATATCCATTGGCGGTAGCATAAGTCCCGAAGGTTTCTTGCCTTCTATTCTGTTGTTGGTGGTAATCATTGTTACGGTTGTTGTTGTTATAGTTATTCTGATAGTTGTTGTTGATGATGTTTCCCTTATCCTCAAGCTTTCATTTGTGATCATTGGTTTCTTGCACAGAATCATGCCTTATTATCTGATCCATTAATCTCTAGGCTATGTTGGTGGCTTCCTCCAAAGTTTGAGGCTTCGAGGCAGTAACATTTCCTTCAATACTTCTGGGTAATCCACTGATGAAGACTTCCATAAGTTTCTCGGTGTTTGGTACCATGTTTGGGCATAAGACGGCTAATTCCTGGAATCTCCTAATGTAAGTCTTAAGATCATTTCCTTTCACGGCCAAGTTGTAAAATTCGTCTTCCATTTTCTTGACTTCAGTTCGAGGGCAATACTTATTGGTTAAGAGTCTTTTCAATTCGGTCCAGGTGATTTGATTGGCTTGATCTATTCCAATAGGTTGAGCGTATGAATTCCACCAGGATAGGGCATCATCGGTTAAAGTACCGGTAGCAAATGTCACTTTGTTTTCCTCGGCACAGTTGCTACGAGAAAATACCAATTCAGTCCGCTCAAACCAGCGAATGAGGCCAACTGCTCCTTCCGTACCATTGAAGTAGAAAGGTTGACAGCTAACGAACTCTTTATAGTTTCCCGTTTTTGTTACAGGAATTCCAGTAGGTCCGGTGTTCCTGTTGGGATTACTAGCACTTGCCATTGTTGCAGCTTGTGCTTCTAGAGCTGTGGCAATGCCATTAGCAATCAGTTGCTGGATGGCAGCCAAAGTTATGGTTGGTGTTTCAGATGTTGACGTCCTTTTAGGAGGCATTCTATCAACATAAGACAACACGTAGTAAGAATGACATCACAAGTTTTGAAAGGTAATACTTAAAAGAAAATGTGATGCTTAAAATGCTTAAAGAGTAATGCTTATTTTTGAATTTTAAGCACTTATAAGCATCTAGAGGTTATGGTATGATTCATAATGATGGAGACGGAGATAATGATGCATATGATGATGACAGAGATGATGATGAAAGAGAGATAAGCTGGAAATAAGGTATGTAACGGGATTGCCTTCATAAATAACTTGCCTTCTTACTGTACATATTCAAGATTTGACAAGTGTTTTTATATATACCACACATCCCGTGGCTAGTATAAAGCTATAACTTGTTTGTTGATTTTGAGCCGGTAGATGACATCCTAAAGATCCTTCTGATCTGTTTGGTGACGAGCTTGGTTCTCCTCAATGCTTTGTTCAAGATTGGAAATTCTGTAGTGAGCAAAAGCAATCTTATCTCTTTGCCCTAATTGCTTCCTTTGAAGTTTGATAATCTGAGAACGGACTTTCTCAAGTTCAGTCTTTAGCTTGTTATCTTCTTCTATTTTTTCATTACGGAGAAAAGAGAGTTCTTCTAAGTAATTAAAAATATCTTCGATTTGATTCTCATGATGCTTCAGATGTATCTTACTTGACCTTTTTCCTATTTCAAATATCTGAGGTGGGGTAGGAGTATAAACTGAGAAAGATGGTGATACCAAATCACAGGTTTGATTCCGAGATGAATTAGATAACGTAGTTGAGGAAGAAGATGGGGAATGGATTTGCTTCTTAGGTGGTAATAATTCTTCAGGAACAAAGAAATATCGGGGATCAAATAGTAGTGATGGTGGTAATACCGGAGATGGAGTCAAAATAGCTGGTGGAGTAATAGGATCTGGTGCGCAAAAGATCGTAACACAAGTGCCTCATTTGTCACGGTCCCATGTACCCATTCCATGACTAGGTGGTAGCATGTAACATTCATGGTCCATGCGTATATATAAGCCCGGGCAATATAATAAGTCTTGAAATCAAACATGTAAAGGATCATGGCAAAAGACATAAAAATTGGAAGCATAGCAGTACTGGGATGAATCATAAAAGAAAGAATGTCCTTACTGAAAGGACGGAATATCGTAACCTAAAGTCCAGCAAAGAAAATCAAAAGAATAAGGATGAAAGAGATGGAATCATACTCCTGCTTCCACGTGATCAACATGTTAAAAGGACATATATAAGTTACTTGTTCATGATTAAGGTTACTTTCATTTTAAGTAACTTCTATTTTTAGTAACTTTCTATTTTTAGTATACTTTCTATAATTACATGATTCTGATAGTACTTTCCAATTAATAACAATAATCCAAGATTATATATTCCATGATTAGTATTCTTGTTATATTGGGTACTTTCCAAAAATAGCAGCTTCTAATTATAGTAAGTTTCCAAAAATAGACTTTCCTTATTTAACTTTCCATAAATGATAACTTTCCTGATTTAATAAGTTTCCATAATTAAACTTTCCAGAACTAGACTTTCTAAGAATAGCAGGTTTCTATATATAGTAAGCTTCCATAAATAGCAGGTTTCTATAAATAGCAGGTTTCCATTTCTGTATCTTGGGTTAATAATAATCTATCAGAATTTTAGATAAATCATGTTATTTATTATACTTTAGGTATACCTAATAATTAATTATAGTTAAGGGAAATAAATGTCATTCTCATGATTTTAAGGGTAATAACTATAATTAATTTAAGTTAAGGTCAAAAGTGTAAGTATATTTTAGTCATACTTGATTTCTTGGTTGATTTCATTTATCCTTCAGTTTTCTTGGTAATTAATTCACATGACAACAACTTATAATTTTTATAAACATTTAGACTTTTCCCTTAATTAAGTAAATGCGCGCGAAAATAATTTACCATGTTAACCCGATTTAAAGTTTAATCAAGCTAGGGGGAGGCCGAACCCTTTGGTTTTTTTCGGCTCACTCTTTTGACCCAAATTGAGTCCGAGCCCTTAAGGCACAAATCATATAGCCAACCTTTTATAGTATTTAATTATCAAAACCATTCGACTCAAACCCCATGTTTTGACACACCCTCAAAGCAACCTACGTAAATGCCGAGCCCCCTTAAGGGTCTCGGCTTGAATCCAAACCCGCAACCATAGCCTAAGCCGAGCCCAAGGGGTCCTCGCTAGACACCAATTCTCCATAACAAATCATCGCCGAACCCTAAGGGTCTCGCTTGACCACAATCACAAAAAACACATTATGCCAGCCCCTTAAGGGTCTCGGCTTGACCTCAACCTTCAATAATAACATGTGCCGAGCCCCAAGGGGTCTCGGCTTGGCTTAGTTTGGCCACAAGCCCACTCGAACACACACCTAAACCTTGTCCCATTCGATTAATTTATCACGCAACGTGTTAACATATATTAAACATCATAATTATTCATTCATTCTTGTGTCATTATTTCATACTTTTATTATTTCATGATATCATTTTTCATGCATGAAAGTATTCAAGAGAACGAAATAGAAAAAGGTTTTACGAAATACCAATTACGGGGATTGATCAAGGATCAATCAAGAATGACTGAGAATAGTAGAATCACGAACAAAGATCAAAATTTCTCCTTGGTTTCTTCCTTGAGGTGCCGGCCGAAAGTTATAGAGAGCTAGGGTTTCTATTTTTTTTTTTGAAATGATTTGATACCTAAAGGAGATAATATAGTGAGACTTTGGGCTTGGGCCATTATTAAATAACTTGGCTTTGTTTTTCTTGGTGCATGGGGCGCCGGCTAGGCCCAAAAAGAAAGATAGATGACTTTTATTTTTCGTGACAAATTTAGTATTCTCGCGTATTCGTGCTTTTCGTAAAATTATTCAAATTTCTTGAATAATACTTGTCGTGATATATTAATTTCATGCGTTTACGTGTAAGATTTTATTATTTATTAAATTTTTAAATTTCATGGTATTTTTCATGCGGGTTTTACAACTCTTCCCCTCTTAAAAGAATAATTCGTCCTCGAATTAGAGACATGATACAGCTGAAAAGGACATACCAGATCAGGGAAGGAAATGAGGATAGGAAGTCCGTATAGACTCCTCGGTCTCCCAAGTGGCTTCCCGCTCGGGATGATTCCTCCAAAGAATTTTGACAAAAGGGATCGTCTTGTTCCTCATGACTCTGTCCTGACGGTCTAGAATAGACTCAGGCTCTTCCGTATAAGATAAATCCTCACGGATCTGATCGAATGGATAAGAGACAACGTGAAGAGGATGATACTTGTAACCTCTGAGTAATGATACATGAAACACATTGTGAACATGAGATAGCTGAGGAGGTAACGCCAAACGATAGGAAACCTCACCAACGCGATCAAGAATCTCAAACGGTCCTATGAAACGAGGACTAAGCTTGCCCTTGATACCAAAACGCCTGACTCCACGTGTAGGTGATACTTTCAAGAAAACATGTTCACCCGGCTGGAACTCTAACGCTCTGCGATGTCTGTCGGCGTAACTCTTCTGACGAGTCTGAGCTTCCTTAAGCTTTTCCCTGGCGACGGCGACCTTTTCATTAGTCACCTCAATCATCTCCGGACCCTCAAGAATACGTTCACCCAACCTGATCCTAACAAAAAAGGAGCACGATCATTTCCTACCATACAACATTTCAAAGGAGCGCAATTAATGATCGCATGCCAACTGTTATTATAGCAAACTCCACTAACATATATAGTCATACCCAATTTCCAGCCCATTGCTAAATGCACATGAACGTAGCAAATCCTCTAATGTTTGAATCGTCGCTCCGACTATGTCCCGTCGGAACTCAGATGAAAGCCCGTACTAAACTTGAGCCTGGTTCCCCAAGCTTTCTGTAAACCCTTCCAGAAACGAGACGTGAAACGTGGATCTCTATCTGACACGATCGCTGATGGAGTACCGTGTAATCGAGCGATAATTTTTTGTTGGAACATTTCTGCTATTTTACTAACGGGGTAATCCTTACGGATAGGAAGAAAATGATCCGGATTATAGTCAAGCGATCCACAACATCCCAATAGCATCGGTGCTTTCCTCTGAGCCATGGTAACCTGGTAACAAAATCCATGGATATTTCGTCCCACTTCCAAACAGATCTCTAATGGTTGCATATAGTCCATTGCACGTTGGTTGTTCAATCTTAACCTTTGACAATTAAACACTTTGACACAAACGTAGCCACATCGCGCTTCATACCACTCCACCAAAAGTGTTGCTTGAGATCGTGATACATCTTCGTCGAACCTGGATGAATCGAAAATGGAGAACTATGAGCCTCAGTCATCAAGGCTTCTCGAAGTGTAGGATCCTCTGGTACGCATAATTTAGTACCCTGCCATAAAATGCCATCGTCATCAACGCGAAACTCGGTCTGCTGATCAATATTCTGAATAATTGCCCAGATTTCTCCGTCATCCTTCTGAGCTGTCTTGATCTGTGAAATTAGGTTAGGCTCAACCCTCAGACTAGCCCAGAAACCATTCTGTCCACGAACACATAACTCGATATCCAAACGCTCAAGGTCACGAATAATCTCTTCTTCCACTTTGATACCAGCTATCATACCCGACTTCCTGCTCAAAGCATCAGCCACCACATTTGCTTTACCCGGATGGTACTGAATGTTGGTGTCATAATCCTTCAATAACTCCAACCAACGCCTTTGTCTCATATTTAATTCTCGCTGCGTGAAGATGTATTTAAGGCTCTTATGATCGGTAAAAATATCACACGACTCGCCATAAAGATAATGTCTCCAAATTTTGAGAGCGAAGACAACGGCTGCTAACTCTAGATCATGAGTAGGATAGTTCACCTCATAGGGCTTTAGTTGTCGTGAGGCATAGGCAATCACTTTCCCATGCTGCATGAGTACACAACCAAGACCTTTCTTAGAAGCATCACTGTAAATCTGAAATCCACCTGAACCAGATGGGAGAGTAAGAATAGGCGCGGAAACCAAACGCTGCTTAAGTTCTTCAAAGCTCTTTTCTCGCTCTTCATTCCATACAAACTTCTCACCTTTTCGCATAAGCTTGGTTAAGGGTAAGGCTAATCGTGAGAAGCCTTCTACAAATCTGCGGTAATATCCTGCTAATCCAAGAAAACTCCGTACTTCGGTCACAGACGTCGGTCTTGGCCATTTGGTGATAGCCTCAACCTTCGCCGGATCCATAGTAATTCCTTCTGCTGAAACAATGTGACCCAGAAATGCCACCTTACTCAACCAAATCGCACTTGGAAAAACGTGGGCAATATAATTTCTCCTGTCGTAAAATCTGTAGAACAGTGCGGAGATGCTCCTCGTGTTCTTCTTTAGACTTAGAGAAGACCAGAATATCATCAATGAACACGATGACGAACTTGTCCAAGAATTCATGAAAAACTCGGTTCATCAAGTCCATAAATACAGCTGGAGCATTCGTGAGACCAAAAGGCATAACCAAGAATTCATAATGACCATAACGTGTGCGAAAAGCAGTCTTGGAAATGTCCTGCTCTTTCACTCGCAACTGATGGTAACCAGATCGTAAATCAATCTTGGAAAAATGTTTTTGCGCCCTGAAGCAAGATCAAATAAATCATCGATACGTGAAGGGGATAACGATTACGAATGGTGATCTTGTTCAATTCACGGTAGTCGATACATAATCTCATGCTACCGTCCTTCTTCTTGACAAACAGAACCGGTGCACCCCATGGCGATACACTCGGGCGAATAAAACCTCGCTCCAACAACTCCTGTAACTGATCCTTCAACTCTTTTAACTCAATCGGTGCCATGCGATAAGGAGCTTTGGAGATTGCTCATCTCCACGGGAATAAGCTCAATGTTAAACTCACATCGCGAATAGGGAGGTATTCTGGAAGTTCATCCGGAAAAACGTCCTGAAATCACCGGAAAACAATCGGCGATCATGAATAGAAAAACGTCAGAAGTCGTGTCATGAATGGTATGCCAGAAAACCTTCACAGCATGCTATAGTAAGTACGTGCTTTTAAAGCGGAAAAGATCCTTCATAGATTTTCCATGTAAGGAAACCATGATAAATAAATTCAGGAGCATGATACCGCCGAATATAACACACGGGAATGACAGTCAATCGTAGCACGGTTCAGCTAACCAGTCTATACCAGAATTATGTCAAATTCACACAATATCCAAGGGAAGTTGCCATTAACTGAACAATCTTGACCTCAAACAGTAGAGGAGAAATCTCTATAACAAGGGTAATTAAACGTGCGGAAGTCTTTCCATGGGTGAGGATATACAAAATACTTGAATCTAGTATATAGGTGCCATAGTAAAATATGAGGCCAAACTGGTAGATATCACAGAATGTGTCGCACCCGTATCAAATAAAACAAACACTGCACGTCCGAATATAAATAATGCACCAGTGATGGTACCTGAAAGTATGTGGGCGGCTTGATCCTAGTAAGTGCAAAGACACGGCCTAATGCGTCTGGCCTTCTTGACAGCAGAACCAGACGAACTAGCACCAATGTTCTTCTGCAGTCCCTGCTGAAGATGACCAACTCTGGCCACATTGAACAAGTACCTAGCAGCACGACGACACTCTCCTGGGTGTCTAACGTCCACATGTGTGGCAAACAGGTGAGTATAAAAGCCTCTCAAGGGGGTACCCTGGACTGGTTCGGGAACCCTGATTACGAGAGGGTGGGTAGGTGGGAGATCCGGTGGAGACATGAACTTTGAGGACGAGGGTATAGAGAATAAACGTGTATTTCAAATGATTTACCCGAGAAGGTAACCCTAAAATCATAACAAGAGCAAAATTACAAAAATACCCTAATGTCAGAAATTTAATAAAAGCATAATAAATTCATCAAGTGTTATAAATTATCAAATACATCATGTACAAGTAGAAAATTTATATAAAGATATAAAATATCCTTATATCCATGCGAAGAAAAATAATTTATTTCTTATATTTATGCATTTTGCCGAAATTATTATAAGTTAATTACTTATATTATACAATTAAATATAAAATAAAAATAGGGAAATTATAAAATATTTTTTTAGGAAAAATTAAATCTGATTTTATCCCCTTGAATACCCAAAAATCACGGCACCTTCTTTTATATATCTTTTTATATACAATTTTCATTTGTAAATATCTTAAAAACCATTTCCAAAACCCTAAACAATTAAAGTGGCGGCTCCATAATTTTTTCAAGGCAAGGAACGATTTTTATAGGGTTCTTGGGAGTACAAGGGAGCTAAGAAAATTATTGGTTCATTGGTTTGAAGCTTGATTCGATTTATGGTGTTCTTTTGAATTCGAAATACCTAGCCGAACTCAATAATTCATAAAATCATCCATAATTATTCAAGGTATTTTTATAACTCATTTTACAATATATACATCCTGATAATGTTCATGGAGAAAAATTACCATGCACGTTATTTTTGATTTACTAAGCTTAAACAGATCTAAAACCCTAAATAATTCAAGAGATGTATTCGGCCTCAAATAAATTTATACTTTCGATTTTATAATTTTTATGACTTGTATATATCATGTATGAACCAGATAAATTGTTAGAAAAATTGTATAAAAGATTTAGATAATTTATTGTGGAAATTCTAAATTCTTGCCCGATTTTTGAATTATGAAAGAAAATGAAGGAATAAATTGGAAAACAATTAGGGTTACGGTTTTTATATTTCTCCCAGGACCATACATGCTAAAAAAAAAAAAAAAAAAAAAATAAAAAAAAAAAATGAATGTATAAAAATTATGAAATTATTGGGGAAAATTCTAATTAGGGTTTTGTGCATTTATTGGTTACCCGATTTGTGTTTTAAAAGTATAAGGGGGTGTTTTGTAATTTCTGAAACTTTGGGGCTGATTATGGCATGTTAATATAATGTATAGATTCTGAGAAAAATAGTGTAAGGGAGAGTAATATTGTACATTGATAATTGTTTGATAGGTATAAACAATGATAATTATATATAAATATATATAATTCTGAATGTATTAAAACTGAGGGACTAAAAGTGTAAATTATGAAAAGTACAAGGTATGATCAGTAATTAAAGTATTAAGTATGAAAATACCATATTTGATATTATAAGGGCTTGTTTTTGCAAAAATGGATAATAAAGATCATGTTAAATTAAATTAATAACAAAAAGGGTAATAATGTAAATTATGTAAGATCAAGGATTTGGATTGTAAATACAGAAATAGAAACCTGCTATTTATAGAAACCTGTTATTTATAGAAACCTGCTATTTATAGAAACCTGCTATTTATAGAAAGTTTATGGTTGGGAAGTTTAATTATGGAAACTTATAAATCAGGAAATTATCATATATGGGAAAGTTAATTAAGGAAAGTCTATTTTGAAACTTACTATAAATGAGAAGCTGCTATTTTTGGAAAGTAACCCAATATAACAAGAATACAATCATGAAACATTTAATATGGAATATGTTAACCATGGAACGTACAATCAAGGAATCATGGCTAATTAGAGAAAATTACTAAAAATTAGAAAGTTGCTAAAGCAAAAGAAAGTAACCTTAATCATGAACAAGTAACTTATATATGTCCTTTACAAGTTAGATCGCATAAGCAGGATTAGCTTCCATCTTTCCTTATCCACTCTTTCCGTTACTGCTGGACTTAATTACGGATATCCGTCCTTTCAGTAAGGACATTCATTCTTTCATGATTCATCCCAGAACTGCATGCATTCCCCATTTTATGTCTTTTGCCATGATCCTTTACATGTTTGGTTTCATGACTTATTCTATTGCCCAGTATAAATACGCATAACCATAGATTACATGACTTACCACCTAGTCCCAGGGAGGTACCAGACCGTCTGACACATAGGCACCTGTGTCCCACGACTCTTTCGCGTTAAGTGATTTCACAGCCGTCCCCTTCATGTTTACCTATTATAATTCATTGTTTGGCCATTATTATTCAGGGTCGTATGGTGCATCATATTTACATTTTCACGTTCATGGTGATTGGTTGGTGTGTGCTCTACCTCCCATCACAATTGGAGCTGATCCCTCCACCCATATTAATAAAATAGGTCACCCCTCTATTACATGTGAGGCAGCCCCGCTAGTTATATGCATGTTATACACGATATAATTTTATGACATCTTATGATTTATATAGCTCGTGGCATTCCTACTTATATGTGTTTATCCTCCATGATATTCCCTATTCTTAGAATTTCACCTCATAACATCCAATGATATTCCATGACATCTTTTACTTCAATTACCCAGGTCTACAGTTTCATACAAATTCCTCATGACATCTTTTATCCATATTGACCAACGTATTTACATGTTTTACACTTATTTTCCTCAAGATGTATCTCCCTCCAGTTTCCTCATGACAATTATGACATTCCATGATATTTCTTACCTCATAATATCCAGACTTTATACGTTACAACTTTCCTCATAACTCTTATGTATGTTTTCATGACACTCACTTACTCCTATATTTTCCATGACTTTCATGATTTACAAAAATGTCTTTCATCTCATTTTATCCATGCTTTGCATGTTCCACAGTTTTTCCTTGACCTACCATTCAGATTCTCACAACAATAGTGATATCACACGAAATCATGTACCATGTTAAACTTGTTTTCCTATATATACATTTCCCTCATGACTTCCCTTACAGATTCTCTCATGACAACTGACATTCATATTCCGCTGTTCATGTTTATTTATTCAGGATTTTAATTTATCTTACTAGTTATCATTTTTATCCTTTCAATGAGCAATCGTGCTCAGCCGTAATTTCTTTTCATTTTTTCCTTCGGACCGGTCTTGGCGATGGGATTTTGGGCAAGAGAGATGTACTTAGGAAAGAGATACCCTAACCTACTTTATTATATGGACTTCCTCATGTTTATGCTATACTAGGACACTATTGTGTCCTTTAGAATTCCATATGTTTATTTCATGTTGCATTAATAAGGGGAGCCGATGTTTAATTCCGGCTTTCTCGCTTGTATTTATTCTATGTTAAACCCATTATTATGGCTTTGATAAGACACCATGATTATGGACGTTTCGCCTCCTTATTTCGAGTGGGATCGTTTACAACTATGTATCAGAGCTAAAGGTTTCGACCTGTAGGCTCTATTCATACCCTGTGAGGATTTGGGTAGACACTAGGTTATTACATGATCGACAAGGCATTCTTTTCACTTATAGACCCCACAAACCGTTTAAATCATTATCTTACCTTCGATGATATCAGATGGCTATCCCTCATACCGATATTGAACTCACTACGGTCATTCAAGCAGCCGTACAAGCCATGCTCCCTCAGATTCGCGAATAGATTCACGAAGAATTCCGGGATGGTATTGGACCGTCTAATGGTTCAGGTGAGAATCCTCCACCAGTCACTATCCATACTCGGTTTGAGCGCTTTAACAAGCAAAATCCCCACTCATTCGATAATGCGGCAGCTCCTAAAGACGCAGAGAATCGGATATCTCATTGGAGGAGATTTTAATGTTTTCAAGACAAGGTTGGCTGTGTATAAGTTTGAAGGCGACGAGTTAGCTTGGTGGAAGGCCTATGAGCAGACTAAGAAATTCCGTTAGAATTTTCACAAATCTATCCCAACCATCTCATGTGCATACCGTTCACCGGTATTGCTCAGTTTCCTGATGTTGCTCACAACTTGGAAATTCTACAGGACCAGGAGGATTGCGATGAGTCTGAGCGCGATCGTGAAGGAAGTAAAAATTTCAACAAAATTAAAGTTTGCGACCTTATTCCCCCCCAAGACTTCACCATATTCCATGTCCTTACTCCCTTATCTTACAAATCATGCACCACCATCGACCGGCCACCCAACAGAGTAATGTTCAGAGTCACGATCAGAATAACAACCCCCCCCCCCACCCCCCCCCCCCCCCCCCTCCCGTCATGGACATGACAGCAGGGACGTAGATGACAATCACGAATAACAACCAAACTCTGGGAAAAACGACAAGTCTCTTTTAAATTCTAGTCTTCAACCGCTGGTAAACACATCCTATCATCGAGACGATAACAAGAACTCCGTAATGACGCGACAGAGGAACAGGAGTCAGCAGTCCACCGACCTGTTTGATTCGATACTTTGACTTAAATTTACAAGTAATTTTACCTTAACTTTCAAGACTCCAGGTCTCATGTATACTCCTAAATCCAGATTCCCACAATCCAGGGTATTCCCAGAGAGATGTACCCACGCTTTTTGACCAATGTGGGTTGTAAGGACTCATGATATTGTCGTCATGCTGCCAGAAATTGCTCAATGCGCGCCAGAACTGGCCACCTCCAGCAAGAATGGCAAGAAGGACACTGCGGCAAGTACATCTGGTCACGCTGACAAGGAAACCAGATATATCCGGCTGTGTCTTTGCAATTACGCAGAATCAGACCACTAATATCTCAGGTACCATCACTGACACATCACTTATCTTGGAACTGCAGTGTTTGTTTTAACTGATACGGTTATGACGCATTCCATTACATCTACCACGTTTATCTCATATATCACAATGACACCTACATTTCCCGACCATGTATCATGTATAACCACACCCATGAAAAACTCCGCTCATAATATCCATGTGTATAGAGGTCTTTATCTACTGTTGATGACAAGATCCGTCCTATTAACGCACTTTCTCTAAACATGTGCGTATTTCATGTGATTCTAAGTATAGACTGTGTAAAGGCGCACCTCGCTACATTTAACTATCACTCATATCGTATTTTGTTCAGTGATATTCATACTCTCGAATTCATCTATCATGGTTTCCGACCAGGAAAGTATGAGAAAATCATTTCTGTTATATAAAATTTATTTCTACTTTACAAACACGTACCTTACTATCTCATGGCTGCGAAAGTTTTCTAACTACCATTCATGACACGACTTCTCACGTTCCTTCTATTCATGTCGCGTTTCTTCTATTCATGATCAGCCGATTGTTTCCGAATTTTAGGACGTATTTCCGGAAGAACTTCCAGGAATACCTCCTATTCGCGATGTTGAGTTTAACATTGAGTTTGCGTCCGGAGCAAAGCCTATTGCAGAAGCTCCTTATCGCATATCTCCAGTTAAGTGGTAGGAGTTAAAGGATAAAGTTACAAGAGTTGTTAGGACAAGGTTTTATTCACCCAAGTGTATCACCATGGGACGCATCAGTTCTGTTTGTCAAGAAGAAGGACGGTAACATGAGATTATGTATCGACTACCGTAAATTGAACAAGATCATCATCCGTAATCGTTATTTCCCCTCACGTCTCGATAATTATTTGATCAATTCCAGGGTGCTAAGCATTTTCCAAGATTGAATTACGACCTGGTTATCATCAGTTATGAGTGAAAGTGCAGGACGTTTCCAAGACTGCATTTCACACACGTTATGGTCTTTATAAATTCTTGATCTTACCCATGCTTCAGCGGTATTTATGGAGTCGATAAATCGAGTTTTCATAAATTCTTAGACAAGTTCGTCATCATGCTCATTGATGACATTCTGATTTTCTCTAAATCTAATGAGGAACACGAGGACCATCTTCGCACTGTTATACAGATTTTACGACAAGAGAAATTGTATGCCAAGTTTTCCAAATGCAAGTTCTGGTTGAGTAAAGTGGTATCCCAAGGTCCAGGATTTATCCAGCGAAGAATTACTATGGATCCGGCGAAGTTTGAGGTTGTCACAAATGGCCAAGATCCGACGTTCTTGAGAACCGAAGCACGCAGTTTTCTGGGGTTGCTGGTCATAAATCAACAGAGTTTGATGAAGTTTTCCTCACGGTTTGGCACTACCCTTTACTAAACATACACGAAGGAAGAGAAGTTGTAAGGACCGGAGAGTCGTA
This sequence comes from Tanacetum coccineum, assembly GCA_026074375.1. NCBI lineage: Eukaryota > Viridiplantae > Streptophyta > Magnoliopsida > Asterales > Asteraceae > Tanacetum > Tanacetum coccineum. The sequence goes on from BQNB010013688.1 coordinate 70,454, forward strand.
GTAGAAGATCTTTTGAAGAACTAATCAACATTAATATTTCCCACCGCCTATTCTTACTCTTCCATCTGATTCAGATGGATTTCAGATTTTCAGAAATGCTTTCTTAATAAGGGCATTGATTGTACACTCATGCGGCATGAGAAAGAAATTTCCTATGTTTCACGTCAGCTAAAGCCCTAAGAAATGGACTATCATACTCATGATCTGGAAACTAGAAACTGTGTTTTGCCATACCCAAGGTTAGGAGATACTATCTCAATGGCAAGTCAGGTGACACTTTACCGATCAAAAGAGCCCAAATATTTCTTTATTATTATTTGAACAAATCTGTTCATTCTCTACCAAATTGTCAAGATTATTCTGATAGTAAAATTGCAAGGATATTCCAACAGGAGATCGTGCAACTACACGGTACTCCGTCAGCGATTGTATATCCGAAAGGACCCACGTTCACGTTCGTATTCTGGAAACGCATACTCTCAGGAAGGTAATATACCAACAAGCTTAGTAGACCATTAAAACTTTCAGCAAAATTACTTGTTTCCTTGAAGTATCGCCTACAGTGAGGGCAGACGTTATGTAATAACAGACAAGATTTTTGTTTCATCAGACCAATCGAAATTCTCGATCGCTACGTGAGATTTCTACGTTTGGCGATTACCACAGCTATCACACGTTCATGATGTATTTCACGTGTTTTGTTCAGAAGTCACAAGTATCATTCCTTTCACGATGTCTCTTATCCACACGATCAGATTCATGAGGACTTATCTCACCTTAATGAACCAGAAGCTATTCTAAATTGTCAAGACAGAGTCATGAGGAACAAAACGATCCCTTTTGTCGAGATTTCTTGGAGGAATCATCCTTCTTTTCAGTCATGTCATGTTTCTAATTCGAGGACGAATTATTCTTTTAAGAGGGGAAGAAGTTGTAAAACCCTAAAATCAGAACAAGTGCAAAATTACCAAAATGCCCCTAATGTCAGAAAATTTAATAAAAGCATGAATAAAATTCAATCAAGTGTTATAAATTATAAAATACATCATGTGACAAGTATAAAATTTATATAAGATTAAAATATCTTATATTATGCAAGAAAAATAATTATTTCTTATATTTATGCATTTTGCCGAAATTATTATAAGTTAATTACTTATATTATACAATTAAATATAAAATAAAAATAGGGAAATTATAAAATATTTTTTAGGAAAAATTAAATCTGATTTTATCCCCTTGAATACCCAAAAATCACGGCACCTTCTTTTATATATCTTTTTATATACAATTTTCATTTGTAAATATCTTAAAAACCATTTCCAAAACCCTAAACAATTAAAGTGGCGGCTCCATAATTTTTTCAAGGCAAGGAACGATTTTTATAGGGTTCTTGGGAGTACAAGGGAGCTAAGAAAATTATTGGTTCATTGGTTTGAAGCTTGATTCGATTTATGGTGTTCTTTTGAATTCGAAATACCTAGCCGAACTCAATAATTCATAAAATCATCCATAATTATTCAAGGTATTTTTATAACTCATTTTACATTATATACATCTGATATGTTCATGAGAAAAATTACCATGCACGTTATTTTGATTTATTAAGCTTAAACATGATCTAAACCCTAAATAATTGCAAGAATTGTATTCGGCTCTAAATAAATTTATACTTTCGATTTTATAATTTTTATGACTTGTATATATCATGTATGAACCAGATAAATTGTTAGAAAAATTGTATAAAAGATTTAGATAATTATTGTGGAATTTCTAATTCTTGCCGATTTTGAATTATGAAAGAAATGAAGAAATAAATTGGAAAACGAATTAGGGTTAGGGTTTTTTATATTTTTCCCAGGTCCAATACATGCTAATAAGTGTAAGAAAAATTAATAAATTTTGGGGAAATTCTAATTAGGTTTTGTGCATTATTGGGTTACACCGATTTGAGTTTTAAAAGTATAAGGGGGTGTTTTGTAATTTCTGAAACTATTGGGTCCTGATTATGGCATGTTTTAATAATAATGTATAGTTCGAAAAAAAAAAGTGGAAGGGTAAAAATTTCATTTGATAATGTTATGGTTAAACATGATTAATTATATATAATATATATATAATTCGAATTGTATTTAAAACTGAGGGACTAAAAGTGTAAATTATGAAAAGTACAAGGTATGATCAGTAATTAAAGTATTAAGTATGAAAATACCATATTTGATATTATAAGGGCTTGTTTTGCAAAAATGGATAATTAAAGATCATGTTTAATTAAATTAATAACAAAAAGGAGTAATTACGTAAATTATGTAAGATCAAGGATTTGGATTGTAAATACAGAAATGGAAACCTGCTAATTATAGAAACATGCTATTTATAGAAACCTGCTATTTATAGAAACCTGCTATTTATAGAAACCTGCTATTTATAGAAACCTGCTATTTTTAGAAAGTCTATTTTTGGGAAGTTTAATTATGGAAACTTATTAAATCAGGAAAGTTATCATTTATGGAAAGTTAATTAAGGAAAGTCTATGTTTGGAAACTTACTATAATTAGAAGCTGCTATTTTTGGAAAGTACCCAATATAACAAGAATACTAATCATGAAACATATTAATTATGGAATATGTTAATCATGGAACGTACTAATCAAGGAATCATGCTAATTATAGAAAATTACTAAAAATAGAAAGTTGCTAAAAAATGGAAAGTAACCTTAATCATGAACAAGTAACTTATATATGTCCTTTAACATGTAGATCGCATTAAGCAGGAGTAGCTTCCATCTTCTTATCCATCTCTTTCCGTTACTGCTGGACATAAGGTACGGATATTCCGTCCTTTCAGTAAGGACATTCTTTCTTTTCATGATTCATCCCCAGAACTGCTATGCTTCCCCATTTTATGTCTTTTGCCATGATCCTTTACATGTTTGATTTCATGACTTATTCTATTGCCCGAGCTATATATACGCATGACCATGATTTACATGACTTACCACCTAGTCATGGAGGTACCATGACCGTGACACATGAGGCACCTGTGTCACGACTCTTTCGCGTTGAGAGTGATTTCACGCGGCGTCCCTTTTCATGTTACCAGATTATATTTCATGTTTGGCCATTATTATTCAGGGGCGTATGGGTGCATCCTAGTTTACATGTTTATACGTTTCATGGTGATTGGTTGGTGTGTGCTCTACATCCCATCACATTGGAGTTGATCCCTCCACCCATTTATTATAAGAGGTCACCCCTCTAGTACATGTTGAGGCATCCCCCTATTATATCAGAGGTCACCCCTCTAGTACATGTTGAGGCATCCCCTCTAATCCATACATGTATGCAAGTTATTATTATGTACGATTATATGAGCTCGTGGGCAAATCCTTATTATTATGTTATGCTACCTATGATATTCCATTATACCTTCATATCATATCAACCATGCTTTACATGTTCATTTCTATTCCTCATGACATCTTTTACTCCATATTATCCATGTTTACATGTTTCACACTTAGTTCCTCACGATGTATTTTCCTCAGTTTCCCTCATGACAATTATGACATTTCATGATATTTCTTACCTCATAATATCCAGACTTTACATATTACCACTTTCCTCATAACTCTTATGTATGTTCCATGATACTCACTTACCTCTATATCTCCCTATGACTTTATGATTTACAGAAATGTCTTTCTCCTCAGTTTACCCATGCTTTGCTTGTTCCATAGTTTTCCCTATGAATTACCCTTCAGTTTCTCCACAACACATATGATATCACACGACATCTTGTACCCATGTTAATCACGTTTTCCTATGTTACTTTTCTCTCATGACTTATCTTACAGATTCTCTCACGACACTAACGATTCATATTCCGCTGCTTCATGTTTATTTATTCATGATCTATACTTATCTTTACTGTATTATTTTATCCGTTCACTGAGCAATTGTGCTCAGCCGTATTTCTTTTCATGTTTCTTACGGCAGGTACTTGGCGATGGGATTTTGGGCAAAAGAGTTAAGCTTAGGATGAGAGCTACCTTTAGATTACTTTCTTTTCATTTATGTACAGTCATTTCATTCCAGTCGGGCATTCTGTGGGTTTAAGGGGAGAACTAGCTATACATACTTTGAATGAATTATGAAAAGAAAGAAACCATAACAGTGGTAATAAGCCCACTATTGGGCACGATAAGGAAGGCAAAAAAACAGAAAAGGAAAAAGAGTGTAGGCCATATATGTTATTGGTATTGTATTATAATAGTGCATGTGATAACTTATACAACTTGCATATTATCTTATTTTATAAAATTTAGACATAACGAAGTGTTTGAGCTTGCATGTTTTATAGTTCTTGAAATCGTTTCAGCCGAACCCAAGTGGGTTGGTAAAATTCTTGACAAACAAATGGTTATTTCGATAAGTGAAAATTTTAAATGACACTTTTTGATAACTTAGAAGTGGGTAACAATGAAACCGAGTTTAAACGGGTAAATAAATTTAACACGGTTTATAAAACTTATTCAACGCAAAAATAATATATATATATATATATATATATAAGCTACATGTTATATATATAATACTATTTGGAAAGTCAAGGGATTAAAAACGATCACATAAAAGTTTAAAAGGTTAATTTGGTAAATTACTTAATTTAGAAAATAGAGAGACTAAAATCTGTTATTTTGAAACTTAAGGGTATTAGCTGTAAATAAATAGTTTTTATAAACTAATTAAATGAGTCAAACGAAACGTGATATATAAAACTGATAATTTTACAAATTAATTGGCGACTGCGGTGTAAATAAATAAACGCGATAAGAAAATATATAAACTTAGTAACTTAAAAATGGTGTCTATATTTTCCTGATATATAGATCACATGAACTTGTAAATATAAGTTACGGCGCATAATAGTATCAATTCCTGTATATGTACTTATAGTTGTAAAGTCGTCCCTAGAGCCAACGGTTTCAATAACATTTTGAAAACATAAAACGTTATCTCATAAACGACAATGCCTTTTATGACCCAATTGCATAATTCATTTCATACATTGAGTTTTAGAATGTACACTCAGATTTTGTCATAATTACTTAGGTGTTTGACCAAGTTACTAATTGACGTGCCTTGATTCATTATCAAATTCTAGACGATTAACTAACAAGGTGAGTTTTCATAGCCCCTACCTTACTGTTTTAAATCATCTTTTGGGGTGAGAACATTGCTTATTTCAAACGTATTAATACAAGTACAATTACTCATTACTGATTGGTCTAAGTCCCGATTTAACCCAAGTTGCTATTTGCCCGATTTATCATGAATCGTTAATTACTTGTAAGCGCGAATGTTATGGATAGATCTATTGGGATTGACGTCCCTGTTCGATTTGGACTGACATTAGTCAAGCAAATACAGTTTCATTTGAGTCAGATCACGGGTGTCCCGGGTTAGACACCTGCAAGGGCATTCATTATTTTTGGTATATGTTAACGCTTCGGTGTCATGAGCTTAGACGATAGTAATGCAAATTATATGACTTTGTATTTGTTATATTGTCATATGCGGATGAAATCTTGTGATTTAAAAACTATTCATGTTTAAACAAAAACCTATGAACTCACCAACGTTATGTTGACACTTTAGCAATGTTTTTCTCAGGTATTAAGAACGAAGATGATATGTGAAGTCTCATGCATTGCAGTCATTTCTAGTTATTAAAGATCATTTGTACTAATTAAAAATGATGTCATGCTTCCGCTGAATGTTTAAACAATTTATTATTTCCTAATACAAGTGATCAACTTTCTTAAAACGTCCCATATAGAGGTCGTTCTATATTGCTTAGAAGCATGACATTTATGAAGTCACACGCCCTCAGTTGCCATTATACTCTAATATTATGGGGGTGTGACAGTGCATGTCTATTCCGTCGTTACAGCCATGTATGCATGTCTTAGTTGCCTTGTTGGTTTACGACTTTTGGTGAAAGTTAGAAGGTCCCTACCCTATATCATTCTTCATCCTAACCGTTGGTTAAATTCGAATAAGGATGTGATCGAACACACATGTCTATTCCGTCGTTACGGCCATGTATGTGTGCTTCAGCTGCCCTGTTAGAGTGGTACTTCCGGTGAAAGATTGTAGAATGATCAAACCGTAAGCCTTTCCATACAAAAACCCATATTTA